>JAHQIW010005555.1:0-137268 GCA_019055375.1 Parelaphostrongylus tenuis | reverse complement strand
TGAAAAAAGGATTTTTAAGCTTTTGTACTAGTTAAAATAATCTGAGCTCCTTGGACAACTTTTACAAATATATGCACTGTAGAATGATTGAAATGCGTCTGTGGTCGAAGGAACATTATTGGTATATAATAGACATCTGTTCAGAAAAGTTGATTTAGTAGTTGGCTTACGGCGGGTGGATCTTACTAAAAGTTGAGGGAGGCAACAGAAGTTACCTTTTCCACTCATAACTTTCGCATGGACTGCGCACTTATAGCTGTCTTCCACTCTGATACACTAAATTCCCTTATATCCCACCCGGATATAATACTTTCAAAAATTTCAGCGACTAAAACTAGAGGGGCGCCGTGGCCGAGTGATCTGATGCTAGTCGCGACTCGTGTAAGGCCGAACCCCATGCTCAACCCTACCCCAACGCTCTCCGGCACTCAACAACGAACCCCTTATGGCACGTCACAGGCAGGCTATCTTTGAGATAAGACGAAAAACGATTCAATTCGAGAAGAACTGAAATCTTCACAGTGAAAAAAGCAGATGTTCGAGGAAAGAATATTACCTACCTTAAAAATTTTACCGGCGATTATTCGAGCTTTGCCGACATGTCGTCCTATGTAGTGGACGTTATTGATGACTTTGGCATCGGCGAAATCGATAGTGATTGTGACCAAAGCACACCGATGACAATGAAAACCACCAAATAGATGATATTGATGTTGGGCTGAAGGCAAATGTGATTTTCCTATATACAATCAATATGCGAATGACTATGACTGCTTCATCTAAAAATCATGCTCCAAATGAAGCTATTATTGTTACCGATACTAGACGACTTTTACTGTGGCACTGTCTTATTAAGCAGAGAAGATTCGAAAGTTCGTGGAGTTTATGACCATATTCTCAAAGCTTTTAGTTTGGTAGCCTTACCTTTTGCGAAATAACAAAGTATTTTGGATAGTGAAGCCGCTAGATATGTGGCAGCAAAGCTACAGTTTATGAGCAAAAATTACGCAAGCACTTTGCTCAATTTTTTCGGATAGGAGCTTTGAAAAATGGAGACAGCTATGTTATCCATTCATAATATAAGCTGCATTCGCTTAAACTTATTTTCTGGAAATTTAACGTCTACTAACCAGCTCGTTCGACAATGATATTGAGCTGCAGTAGAGTCGGATATGCGACACAAGTCAAACGTTGGTGAAGGCAAGAGGAGAAAATGCTTTGCCAGCTTCAGTGGTACAGATATGGCCAAAAATTACGGAGATGCATGGATCTGGGCCACGGATCTTCCTATTTGAGGGATCCCGCCCGGTTAGTCGCGAGAGCACGTGGTGCACCCCCCAGTTGATGGATAGGAGAATAAGCGCGAACCAAAAAGCGACCATGTGCTTCCCAGAGATTCAGGTGGATTTAGGTGATGAGCTACCTGCTTGTGCAGCGCCGATTTGACAAAACTGTATTTCTACGAGTAAAGTCGGCCAAAAGCCTGCAATGAAAGGCTGGGAAGTACATGGGAGGCGGTTAGGAGTCGACTACAACAAATAAGCTCCACCTTCTCCTCCGAGAACAACTGGCAAGCTACTCGTGAGTACCCAGCCCCCATGTTTAGAGCCTAGCAAGCTATAAGTTGGACATCAAATTGCTAAAAACAGTAGCAAGTATGGGCCCCATTCCCCTGACCCCGGAAGAGCACCTGGTACGGCAGCGCCAGGTAGGGCGAGTAGGGAGAGACTGCTTAAACCTCAGTTTTAAACTAGGCTTCCAAGATTGAAATGGACTGAAATGACGATCTGTACCTACAATGCAAGAACCCTTGCTCATGAATCCGCTGCAGAAGATCTTTTGAACAAGCAGGAAGGTTCACGTACGACGTCATTGACCTGGTTGAGACGAGAAGACACCATCCTTTTCATGCTGTTTATGACACCGGAGGAGAACTGTTTCTTGGAACATGCGATAACAGAGGTGTCGACGGCGCTGGCGTCCTCGTCAAATTGAATTTGACCGTGAACATCGATTTGTTTGAACAACTAACAACAAGTATCGGACGATTACTGTTGAAACGATGTGGTTCTATGGCGGCTTTCAGCATGTTCGTTGCTTATGTCATGCTCAAGCATCATCAAGCTATGACAAAGACGAAGTCGAAGCTTTCTATATGGACCTTGATAAATCCTTCCGAGACGGTCATACACTCTTCAAAGTCGTTGTCGGAGATTTGATGCAAAAATTGGATCTAGAAGAACGTCTGAAAAAACGCCACATTGGGACTTAAGGGCTAGAATGGGATTGAACAGGGTGAGAGGCTATCTGAGTTTATCATGACGACCAAAACTATCCATGGTAACTCACAATTCCAAAAGCCTCACTCTCAGCGGTGGGCGTGAGAGTCTCTCTAATGGAAAGTGCATAACGAAATAGACCACATCTTAGTACATCGAAGGTTTTGCCTGCGCGATGTCGCTGTTGTTCCTAAGTTCTACACGGGATCAGACCATCGCCTCCTTCACGCAGCGTTCCGTTTTTCGCGGAGAAGAGAAAGCCTTCAAATTCAAACAACGAAGCTCCAGAACTACTACATTTTGGGATGTATACAAATCATTAGTCGGCTCTTGGGAAGATACCGCTGTCGACAACATCGACGAAGAATACGATCGGCTCGTTGAATATCTTCACATTAGCGCTATGAAAGCCGAGAATTTTAAGGTCACGAAGAGACGCTTGTCTCCGCAGACACTCGAGCTGTTACGTCAATGTGAAATCGCACGAGCTACAGGCAACCGAAACCTTACATCCGAACATGTGAAACGCTTGCAGAGAAACGATAAAAGAAGACCTTAAAGAAGATTTTTCGTCGAGGTAGTCAAATGGTTCCGTTTATAACCGATCATATCGATAGCTGGCCGTTTGCCATGATAGTCGACGCGAAAGCAAGTGATTCCCTCATATGCATACTCTTTCTTGCTCCAGCCTGAACAAATGCTTAATTAGAAGCTTTGGTTTATGCAATAAAACTCTGTACAAACTTGTCTTTAGAAAGCGGGACAAAACACCTGATGAGGGAAATTCTCACTTGCTTGAAGTGCTGTTGAAGTTTTTCGTCTGCATAAATATTACAGAACTGTTCGAAGCTGTTCAGATCAAGCGTCTCGAAGCTAAAAAGCTAAATCAAAACACCTACTTTTTATATAAGGTCTTCTCATGAGTTTTCAACACTAGAGCAGTTGAACACTAAACCTATTAACCAAAAATAATCAAAATTGCGTAACATCACTATTCATAATATGAGCTATCAGCTTAGAGTCAAACTCGGATCATCTTTAATTGCTGCGATGACGGCCTTTCGATCAACTTTGTGTGGATGGCCGGAGCGCAGCTGGCACTTCAAACTGGTGCTGTCGGCGTGAAAACTCAGCAAAGAACATGCTGTTCGCCTGGACACAAATCCTTGAGCCTTGACACGGCTGTTGTTCTCAATGATGCTTTGTGCAGCGCGTCCCAATTTTTAGTCTTAAAGCAGAGAATTGCTATAAAGGCTTTGTTGAGCAGCCATAATGCGGCAGGTATGGATAAATTGAGTACCAAAAGAAAGCTCGGAATACATACAAAGAAATATTGATTTGTTGTCTGAGGAATTGCAGACACTTGTCCAGGTTGACGGCGCCTACTTTGAATAGCGTTGCTGAGCATTTTCATCAGTTCTGGTCAATGAATTCGCTGTTTATTGCTAGTTAAATCCTGGAGCACGAATCAAAGACGTCGGCGCTAAAAACCCTCGAGGGTATTTGGAGAAATTCTTAGAATCTAGAAATGAACAAAAAGGGACAGGGTCTGAATATCACCAATCATATAGCACTTCAGCACTTCACTTTAGCACTTTATTTGATCCGTCATCACACCGTTTTTTCTCACTGTGAGGATACCAAAACTTCTAGCATTCAATTGTTTTTGTCCTCTTCTTGAACGGCGTAGAACACTGATTAGCGAGTCTCCTTGCGATCTCGAGGATAGCCCTTGTCATAGCGTTCCTTAGGGCGTTGTTATTGACTGCCGAAGAGAACTGGGGGATGAAGCCTGCTCCACGCTCGCCGTGTCTAACCTCGCAACTATTCAACCACGCCCCCCCCCCCCCACCTCCTTATCTCAGACTGATTTTCTAGTCTAGGTAGCAGGGCGCACTATCACACATCAACTGACACATCTGTTCCATTAGACCTACAGATTTGGGGGGAGGGAGGAGATTCAAACGTCAGCTCACACAAAGAACGTAGGTTGTCCTATCCGTGAGAACATCGATGAGGTTTGTGGAATAAAGATACTTGGAATAATTTGCATAGCTGCACAAAACCCATTGATCCTGAAAAAGCATATCGACCTCGCACAGGTCTTGAATTTTGAACGTTGAAGGTTCGAATTTTGATAATAGCAGTGCGATGAGCACCGATATTTGTAAACGCGGCTGAGGAACGCCCAAGAAAAAAGTACCTGCACTCCTTGAAGTGTCTAGAAGTACGTATACCAGTTATTCATGCCGAATCTTTTACCACTTTATCCTTACAATCCTTATCCAATCAGTCACATATTCCTTATCCAACTAATTTCTTTATAATCATTTGTGAGACGAAGATGGCAGCATTACCTCAATTCATAAGCGGAGGCAAATTTTTCCATGTAATTTTGTACTTGTAAAGTTATGAATTGCATTTTACATTTCGCCTGGCGTGTTGTCTGTGTAATACGAGCGCGATGCAAATGAGGAAGTGTTCCACCGCATCTTTTTCCGTAGGACCTGAGAAAAGATGCGGTAATCTTCTTTAGTTAAGAATTCCATTGTTCCGCCTTAAAAGAATTATAATTTTGAATTCGAAAACGCTCGAACAAGTAGAATTGAGTTACTTGATGGTCTTTCGTGAGACATGAGTAGCTCCACATGAAGATCGCAGTATGAAAGCGTTTTGTACTTCTGATCTGCTAACCATTCTGCGCAACGGATACGGGACAGATTTTCACAGGAAGGCAGATTTATTACTAATATATCATAAGCACTCACACAGTATACGCACGAGTGAATTAATCTAAAAATGATTTTTTTCTGATGACCTTGAAGTTCCTCACTTCCTCTTCAAGTGAGGCACCAAATCCATATTTGTCTCATCGCTTCAAGCAAGATATTACGCATTTTTCAACAATCATGTGATCTGTTATTTATTGCTGCTGCAATGTTACAATCAATATCACTTAAATGGTTCAAAAAGGTTTGTCATCAAATCACAGATCAGTTGACAGTGGCCCATGCCGAGAAGAAGTGCGATCCAAATGGACCCCATGCCAGCATTCGAATCGCTCTATTCACCACGTTTTGCCACATCGCTCTTGACCAACTCGCCATGATGATGTTTGTGGTCTAGGTGTGATGATGTGGTTTGTTCCTTTCTCATAAAATCAAAGTAATGAGAGAGCAAACCTAACCGAAATAGTTCCTGAAATTGTTAAGTGTGTGTCGGGAACAGGCGTTACTGTCACCATCGGCGCCATAGTTGTTAAACACTTTGCATTCGGATCACTTGTAGCACAAATTCCCGTCACCGTGCTATCAACGATAATGCAGCTTACTTTGTCCATGCCGGCTGAAAAGAGCTGTAAGTTTTGAAAAGACTTGCGCCTTTTCCTTAAGTGGAGAGCTGAAAAGCTCAAGACATTTCCGAACACAAATTCTCTTTTAGTCTTTAATCTCTTCAAACCGTAGGTATTATATTAAAGTCAGAAAAAATGGAAAAGCTCGTCTGTAAAAATAGCATCGATTTGAAGTCTTCTAATTTCAGTGCTATCATGAATGTTTTCCTCATATTCCTTTTCAATAATCGCGTAGTTTTTTTTGGAAACCAATAAACATATTTTCGCTTTTCTTAACGCATGTCATATTTCTGTCCGAAACCTCTTAAATGGTTTTTAGAACGGAAGACTCACGCATATCATCTGGTTTAGCAGCCATCTGGCATTTCATTGGATTGTAATCGACCTGAACATCGAGTTGGCTCAAAATGGAAGAGATTACAGCATCAGGTAGGAGTGCACTACGACCTTGGGTTTCAAGAACGTCAAAGACCTGAAGAACAGCTAATAAGTGGCATTCATTTGGCAGTGTCCTGAATGAGATTATATAAAACTGTGTAAGTCACGAAAGCACCTAGAGCTGGAGTAGTTCGCAAAAATTACGCCCCCTTTCTGAGTTTTCCAGAAATTGCGGGAGGAATCTGAAATCTGAAAGTTGCGGACTCACTGTTTGCATTACAAGACGTTGTACAAACGCCTTGGCACCCGTTTCGCTAGTTGCAATACCAGGCACTTTAGCGAAAACTTCAGACGTTTCTGTATATACCATGGCTACAGGCAAAGCGAAGCCGGTGACGGTAAAGGTCACTCCTCTCGCTGAACAAAATCTGGTAGTTAAAGTGATGTTTTTGGAAATTAGTTTAGTGAATTCACTTATTATGAGGCTTTTATTCTGTATAATATTCAAAATCGTTCCACCAGAAAATTCACATTGCACCGGCTTTTGAGTGCCGATGAAGTAATTGATATAATCAGTTAGACTAAGGTTTATGAACTATCCAAGACTAGAGATATATGTACTACGATAAGAATATTCTTTTCAATACCTTGACCAGCAGGCATCACTCCACATCCAAACACAGCCGAGATCGTGGCTAGTAACGAAAGCATTAAAAGACCGGTCAAATATCTCGCCATTTTTGTAAGAATATTTTCTTTTTTCCTTAAAAGTAAGAACAAATATCGAGAGTTAGCTGGAAACAACTTTCCTTATTTTCAGGTCATTTACAGAACAACAAGTAATTTGACACCTAGCACTTTAGGTGAGTAAAGTTGGCAATAACAGCTTGTTGAGTTCTCCAGAAGCTTCAGAATTCTTGGTACGTTCAATTTGAAACATAATTTTTCCAACGCTTCAAGCCAAATTTCATTATTACGAAACACAGGAGATTTAGCTAATGAAGTGAAGCACCTTCCAAATGCTGGATGACAGAGAAGAGACCACTTGAACAGAAAATTCAGTGAATGCTCGGATTAGCCAGATGTCACGCTTAAATTTGCTCCCGCCTCCTCATTTGTGACGCTGCGATGCAAATAGTGACTCTTTCAAAAAGTGAACCTTTCGCAATCGACAAAATGCCAGTGTTTCTTTTTCACTACAAAGCTCATGACTTCGAAATCGCTTTTTTTCCACCTTCGATACCCCTCATTTGACTATAGAATGTTCTAGTCACGTTAAATTCTTTTAGTTATCGAGAACCGACCAATTATTAGAGTAAGGACGACGGATTTTTTGTGAACGATTCAGAGATAGGCAGGCTTGTCACAAATGTGAGGCAGAAGAAAATAAATCGTGTCATAATTAGTCGCAAAGAAGCAACTGCATTGAGGCGTCATTTCTTGATGTGAGGCACAGAAATGCTACACTCTGATGAAATTGCAACGTATCGGGATCAGAAAGTAAAAAGACATTCTCAATAACACGAATGATGTGATCATTAGGTGAGACTTTCGTCACACTCTTAAAATACCAGGTTTCTTATGAAGATAGATGTTTGTGGAGCGCTATCAATTTCGAGAAGAATCTCTACGATGTGCAGGTGAATGAAAAATTGTTGTTGATTTTATCGTACATTTTGTTAACGAAGTGTCTTCCGCTTGTATGACGGTTTCAAACTCCCCAGTGCTTTGATTTGCCTCTGAAAATGTTTTTCAAGAATTATCTAGAAGGTTCTGAGAGTTTTTTTTTATAGAAAATGAACAATTAAACTCATTCAGAACCTCAGGTTTTGAATAATCCGAAATTTCTTATCCAAAACATTGCTCAAAGCAGCAATGATGGATCTCACAAGAACAATCTACGCAGAACTGCATTTATGATTTCGATTTTTCCGCTAATGGATAACTGCAAAACTCGGTCCGCAGTCTATGAAATTGATGTGCAGTATACGATAGTATGGACACTGGATGTAAACCTTTTGGTGATTGAAGCACTTCATGTAAATCGAGAATTGTTTTGAAGAGCATTCCTCTCATTGTGCAAGTTCCGCCTTAGTAGTGAGCGGCGTAATGGATTCTAAAATTTGCACATGTTTCAATGAAGATAGCCAAAATTTCATGCGTCAACATAATAAAATTTATTCTATTTGTTTCGCAAATGATCAATCGAAAGCACCGTAGCGCTGAATAATCATAGGATCTCTCATGACTTTTTTTGTGGAAGATGATTGAAGTTGAATAAGCAGTTGTGAGTTGCTTTAATTGTAAGCGAAAAACAGTTCAGTTATAGTATAGGATATAAAGGTTTTTATTCATAGAAGTGGACGAATAATTAGTCGATTCACACGAAGAAAGGAAAAGAAAAGTCATTCTGTTTAAGGAATCTTGTCGACATCCAAGTTTTTGATGCAGAAGGCCGGCCTGAGCAACCACCGTTATTTTTTGGAAAATGTCAACAAATGCCATACTGTGGGATGGACTGTCACTAAAGAAGCAAATAGTCTCTGTCGAGATTGACACAATCATCGTCCTGTACTCACATAATGCCAGATCACCTAAGACTATCTAGACTACTTTGTGGAAGGACAGCGCTGGGAGCTACTGCACTTGTGCTCTTCATCATCCTACTCGATTAGCCTCGATGCGGCCGGCTACTAGGGCCAGCATCGATTTGCTGTTGACAGTAAAGCCAGATCGCCGTAGCTTCGATGAAGGCGAAGCCGTCGATACGTTAGCCTATAATAAAGGTTTGTAACAAGCTTGTGTAAGCTCATTAATAAAAAATTTTGACTGTCCCTAGCGAGGTTTGATGAAAGCGGATGTGAACGCTGTTTCTCATTCGAAACATAAAGCACTACGAGGGCACCATGATAATTATAAAAACGATATCAATGGGGCTTCGAACATTCAAAGTGTCTTATGGGCTTCCAAGGCGTTGCCACTTCTATCCAAGCAATAAAACTCGTTCTTAAGTTAATTTTTAGTTTGTTCTCGACTGATTATCACATGGTGAATAATGATGAATAATGAAACGACTGCTCTTTGATACTGCAAAGTCACCATCACGTGTGAAGAAGTGTGAATTTGTGAATTTCGCAATTTTCTTTTGCACAGTGTTTTTTTCTTACCAGTCATTTGGCTCTTTTTTTCAAGGAGCTCACAATCGAGAAAATGAAACTGTTCTGATGAGCATTTCCATCTCTATGTTAATGGCATCACATCTCGTAGGCAACAAAAAATTCTTTCAATTCTAATGAGTTAACGAAAATTCTCCGATGCGAACGTAAACTATTACACCTTTCCTTCGAGTGCTTTATTAAGACCACGCTCAAATTTCAATAGATCCTTTCATTATTATTTGAGCCAACATGTCATGTGGTCTGGTAAAGGCTCTTGTACAGCCCGAGACACGTGTTTCGTCCTTACAGACTCATCAGCCGGGCAGAACCCGTCGTCTGTCGATCTTTTCATAGTCAGTTCTCTTGGGAGCGTCACACTCCTCATATACCAGAATACCAGCCAGCTAGCAATCGAGTGCGAAAACACTCTGTGTTAGGTGAATGACATAGACACCTGGCATAGAGTGTAAAGCGTAGGTCGTCGATAACTATATATGAGGAGTGTGACGCTCCCAAGAGAACTGACTATGAAAAGACATATACCAGAATACCAGCCAGCTAGCAATCGAGTGCGAAAACACTCTGTGTTAGGTGAATGACATAGACACCTGGCATAGAGTGTAAACCTGAATAACGAACTGAAGCACATTAAGAACTGTTGAGTCATCAATTCTGCTATGAGTTTTTAATGAACGGTAAATATAGTTGAATAAGCAGCACTGTGTTTTATCAACTATATTTTTGAGCGAAGAGCAACTTCATCACAACATTCCAATCGGCTTCCATGCGATACCGTGATCAGTCAACGAATTTCGGCCAATGCGGGATGAGCTACGTTGTTGTCTCCTAAAAAATCAAGATAATCAATGACTTTCTAAGATATTTATTATTTTATAGCAAGACCAACATACATTTTACTATAGGGGGCCGATACAGTGCCTCTTATTCTAACGCATAGTTCCCCATCTTCATCCAGATGGATCCTCAAGATCACCACTCTATATTTTCTCAGATTGCCGAAGAACACGAAACTGTTAAGAAAGCATGTTAGGCTGACGTCTTGGCACCTTTATCTAATTCAGAGCCGGAATATTTCAAGATGTCTACATCTATCTATTACCGTTCTGTATTTTTCTGTATCTGCATCGAGTTAAAATTCAGTGGAGTGAGCACCGCTTAATCGAACTGGACGTAGCAGCGACCCAAAATGGGAAGGTTTTGAGCTGGTTCTCTATACATGAATAGGGCATAAAACGATATTTACTCCAAATCTACATTGATTACTATCATGAAACTTAGGCAGAATATGACTCTCTGAAAGATAATCTTGCGTCTACCAATCCATCATTATACATGATTAAGTCTTCCCCAGTTGCGTAGACGCACCAATAGTTAGGATAGCATGGTTTTTAAACGCCAGTAATTTTCCAGTTGTTGAACACATTCCAGCCCTCTTTAGAACGGCCAAATGTTCCTTGATCGTTTGGGCAAAGCATCTCATAATGATCGTACGCAATAGAAGATTTCGGCGCTCGCCCTTTGTAGCATATTAGGGAACTACATTTTGATAAGTGATGGCCCAATTCCTCAAGAACATCAACGAGTAGTGAGCTTGCACGGCTTCTCGATCTAGTATGTCTATCGTAACAGTTCATAGACTACTCGCTTCGGAACAAATGCGCACAAATGAGAGCAAGAGGGTTAAGGATGGGGCAGCTGCTAGCCCAAGTCTTCCATTTGTTTATGTTCACAGTAAAAGGCCCACTAATCGAGCTTCGGTCATTAATGTGGTATAGATATATAGATGATTGTCTTGCTATTTGCTCCGCACAAGAGAGGATGGGCAATGTAATTCCTTCTTCAGCCTCTTGACCATCCAGTAGATGGGTACTTGTAATGAATTGTTCATTTAACAATCAGAGTACACAAAAATTACTTGGGATTTTCCAAAAGCAAGTTGACTCTCATTCCTGACTGCTCAAGTCAAACTGTCCTAAAGCGCCTACATCACAAAGTGGGACTGGAAGCCAAATAATGAAAACATATCGATTCGATACCTATCCTCTCATTCATCATACACAAAGTGTGCACTTGTGAATATAAATGCTCTAGATAGCTATGAATGCGCAGAAAAAAGACAACACGAGAAAGATTGTCTAAACTTGTTGTGAAAAATAGCCATTTTGATGGTGATGGTAATTTTGATGGTACGCAGTGAGAACTTTCCTAGTTAGAATTAGAAGAAAAGCGACTCCCCAGACAATGAGTCTTGTAAAATAAGATCTTGTTTCACCCTGTACCTCATTTCCACAATGTGAACACATGAAATTATTTTATTTAACCGCTTAGCGGTAGTAAAATTTCATAGATATACCCAGTGGTGTAGAGGGATGCGCAAAACTTTTGCGTCAGGCGGGACTCAAATCCGCATCTCACTCTGTCCAGAAGATCGTGCTCTAACCCGCTGCTTTACTGGCGCCCATGGAATCTTACCACCGCTAAAGAGGCTAAATAAATAATTTTCATTTAATCTTCGGTATCTAGTATCTGTCAGCGTGACTGGGTTCAATGTCGATACCGACCTCTCCGGGTAGGCAGTTGACGGTTGCAGGCTGTCAGATAGATGCGCTGTAACGTAGAACGAGTGATGTGTAAAATGGGCGTCAGGTGTGTGACAGGTTGGAGCACGTGCTCCCGGATAGAATGAGATGCGGGTTCGAGTCTCTCCTCCCGCGAAAGTTTTGCACGTCATCCTACAATGTAAGCACAGTTATTGATTGCTGCTGTGGAAAGAGTGAATGAGGACATTAGGTAGCAGTAAGTAAAATGCTCCAAGCACTCTGAGATGCCACCTAGACCGAAACTCAATGCATGATGGTCTTAGTAAGAAAAAATTGCATAATTTACCTAAACGGTAGGGACTGCGTTTGTACTAGACGTGGTATGGTATACCTAATCTAATGTAATCTATATACAGGAGGAATACATTGGAGAACTGGGTAGACCTCTCTGCGTTCGTATATAATTCTACTTATTCAAAAATGTCAACACCAAACAAAATGCTCCGCTAGGCCAGCACAGAGAACGGAAATATGAAGGAAAAGATTATGATGTAAAAGTTGGCACCGTATCTATGCGCCTTCATTATATTTCCATAATTACTTGGCTAATACCAGTGGAATGACATGTAGGTTTATTCTGCTAATTTTTGGGAGTCTTCGCTTTCTCAAAAACCGATAATTATGGTCGATTATCCACAGTTGTTCGCTCTTGCATGGATCTTATAAATCACTAGCATTCCAGTCGATTCTTTTTTAGTCTAGCACCGCTCAAATGGAAGATCTCAATTTGCTATCTCCTTTTAGTTACGGCGATAGGAAAGTCGAAATTCCATCGGAAAAATTGTTCACGAGTTGAGGGAATCGTTCTAGCACTGAAGTCGCAATGACCACATTATGAGAAGCACGAGAAAGAAACCTGCGATTAAATTGAATATACACAAGCACTTATTTTCATCAAAATTAGTTATTGTAAAACAAAAAACTCATAGAATCATTATATTATGAACCGTGCGCCTTGGGCACTCGCAACCTCTTTGTTCCTTGATCAACCTACTTCCATCCTCCGTTCCATGTTCGACTCCGGAGCGTCGACCCAATCTGGACACCTGCGAAAAGGACTACGCGAAAGCACAATCTAGGTCTGCAAGAGCAATAGTGGAGAATTTATAAGATTTCAAAACAGACAGTGATTCCTAACTGCCGTGTTAGCTCTCCGCGCAATTTTCTTGACATTTCATAAAAGATTCTAGAGCAGCAACAAAGAAGCCATAGTCAAACGACTTTGCACAGATGCTTACTCTGAAGTGGCAGGAAAATTCTAGCCAATGTTCCGCGATAAATTCTCCACTATCAATGATATTCACTACATAGATGTGCAATCTACGGAAAAATGAAGTGTTTCGATGTATGCCTGGTAATTATTTTTTGAGCCATTCATGTGGTGTGTTATGGGCACTCCTGCAGTGCAACCCACGTGTTTCTGTGTCGCAGCCTCATCAGTTGCACGGTACTTTTCGTCTGAGCTAATTTCTTTTGCGAGAGAACTTTTTTAAATAAAAGGATCGTTGATGAATCTTTTGGTTTATTAGGAAATACGATTGCCGTTGCTGAGATATGTAGGGTCAAGATATAGAGTCAACAAAAGGCTGATTAGTAATATTAAGCGACAGAATAGTCATTCCGAAAATCGTCAAAGGATCACCTTGTTCCAAAATAAAGGAAAAAACGGGAATCCTCTAAAGGAATTGACGCCGAGTAAAAATTAAGCACCCCAAGTCGGATGATGGTATTACCTGACTTTGTGGTGACTCGAGCTTGAGGCTTTTAGAATGAATCATACCTCTGCTGTCGACTGCTTTTTTACAGACCCGCTCAAAACGATTTAATCTGATAAGGATATGACATGTCTTTAGAGGATTATTTAACCTCAAGGGATCGACGTAACCGAGGGAGTGTGCTACTGATGAGTCCCAATAGGACGAAATAGGCGCCTATATAGCACTAGACCTATCGGCTCAAGACATGTTATCCTTATCACATTAAAAGTGAATCTTCATATTTCTTCTCGTACATCGTGTCTAAGCAGAAATCCTATAGCAATCACTCTACTGCTATATTTTTCCTACGGCGATTCCTATGCACTTTCTATAACCGAATTATGATATTAGTTTATTTCCACTAGTTATGCATGTGGTTCAGTGGTTAGAGGTGCTCTGCATCGCACACGAGGATAATGGTTCGACTTCGCGCTTATGATTCACCAAGCCATCCATCACTTTGAGGTCGGTAAATTGGCACTAGACAGGTCCCAAACTTGTCTAAGAGGATAAGCAACACTGACTCGGTTCAGCTGGAGGCCACTACGAGTCACTATGAAGGTTAGTTATGCATTCAATCACCTCAAACAAAGTTAAAAATTGAAGTCGAATGCTATCAACGCCGAAAGCTTTATTCTTTATCCACTAGTTCTTTGAGTTAAAATTTGAAATGTCAAGATAGCAAAGCCGACGTTGATGATTTAATTTTCATTTTCCATTCACATTTTATATGTTTTGAATTTCAATAAGTTTTTTGTATCTATATTTTCATGATTTCATGTATCCGACGTGCGAACTCAAAATCAGTCGGTAAAGGTTTTGAAAAATTGACTAAGAACGTGGCCAATTAAGTGTTCGCAAATGCATAGAACAAAGCTGGCTCAAGGACTTTTTGTTATGGTGAGTCTTACGTTTGAAATGAAGGAGAACGTGGACGTCCCTCTGTTTATCCGCTCATTATGTCAACGGCTTCACAAAAAACTGGTAAGTCGGAGAAGTTCGACAAATGGCTTAATCGAAATCGAATAACAGTCTAAGCATTAACAAGTATAACTTTCTACTTAATGCCAAATTTTTCTTTTTTTTTCAATGTCAGGGTGCCTAGGAGCTTCAGTGGCGTCTCACTAATTGTAACAATCGGCGAATACACCACTTGCAAAATTTTCACTAGCGAGCGCGTGAGAGTAGTAAATGTGCAGTAGCAAATGTGCCAAAATAGAACTTTTTTCATTCGTGTGCTTCTAGCGGTGGTATGAATTCTTGAATATACCCTTTAATGTAGAGTGATATGCAAAACTTTTGCTTCAGGCGGGACTCAAACGAACATCTCACTCTATCCGATAGCGCGTGTTCTAACCCGTTGTACTACTGACGCCCATTTTGCAGACCACTCTTTAAATCACACACTATACCACCACTGTTCACTATGAAAAATTCAATTTGATCATCAATACTTAATATGTCTCAGCGTGACTGGGTTCAATGTCGATACCAAGTACCCGGGCCGGGCCGCTGACGGTTGGCGGTTGGCAATTAGATGCGCTGTAGCGAAGAAAGAGCTGTGTGCAAAATAGGCGTTAGTAGTGTAACGGGTTGAAGCAAGCGCTACCGGATAGGGTGAGATGTGGGTTCGAGTCCCGCCTGATGCGAAAGTCGTGCCAGAGTGGTTTGACTTGGCTTGATTGCGGGAACTTGTGCCTATTGCTCGTTGAGTGTGTAATGAACGTACAATGGGTTTTTGGTAGTCCTGCTCCGTTGCTCCTATTGTATTCACTCAAGCGATCAATAATCCTCTATGCGAACACCTCTGAAAATGCAATAGTACAGTATCAGTAACGCAAGCAGAATAGTAATCACACGATAACGATAATTTAGGTAGGAACAATACGGTAATGACGACCAGGACGACTTTCAATGAGATGAGGTTTAGATCAGACGTGAAGAATTTTTTAAGTGGCAGTGACGGTATAACGCTAAGTGACATAAAGATGAGGTATAAAACGACTTGGTGAGGTTTAAAGGAGAAATTGTTTGAACAGTAGAGTCATGATGCAAGAGGCTCAGTTAGCGAGATGTAAGACTGTTAATGAGCAGCGTACAACGACATCAAAGATCAAGATAAGTTACGGAACAGATTGATGAAGTTTATAGTGGCAGTAGCCTGGAGAGTTGATCGCGATTCAGTAAGTCGGGTACGGTGAGTTTGTTTACACAACGCGACTATTCGGCGGAGATCTGGGCGTTGCTATTCGATATCTGAGAGTCAGTAGGTGATTGATTTTGATGCAGTTGGGTCAGACGAGTCCAGTACAAAATTTTGTTATCATGTTCCGACCAGCGGCCCCTATACGCTCTGCAACGTGCTTGGTAACATGTGTGGTAACACAGATTACTGGCCACTTTGCTGTCGGTGGCCGAGCAGATGTAGCGCACTTTAATATGCTCCACCACGGAATGAAGTAACCCGTGTTTCGACGTGATGCTTCATGATGAATCCAAAGCTTCCTACACGCGATACTGAAGTTGCCTGATTGTCTTCAATTGGAATGCGTTGTTTATTGATTGAATCAGTTAGAATACTACTCCATCGATTACGAGCTATTGATATGTAGACATACATTGGTCGCGAGATTATCATTACAGTATTCGGACTAATCATAGATAATGTACGTTAAAGTTCCGTAAACCTTGCACTGCCCGTCGCGATAGTAGATAAGATCTGATATTCATTTTATGAGATCAATAGCCGGCTGATTGTCATCACAGTGCGATGGGGTCCCAAGCTTCTCGTACATATTCTTCTTGGACCAGTTTGAGCAAATGCCCAATTAGAAACATTAGATTGATGCCATGAACCTTTGTATAATAACTCGCTTTCTCCAAAAATAAGGACAGAGCAATTGATGGTAAATACTTACTTAACCAGACTGTTGTTGAGTTGCTCTTATGCATAGTTGTGATAGAACTGCTCAAGGCTATTCACATCTAGCTTATTCAAACTAAATCAAAGTGCATACTTTTCTGATGCCTCATTATTCTTATTTGAGTCAGCATGTTATGTTGTCTGTTATAGCTAAAACTTGCAGAGCTCGATACACATGTTCCGACCTTGACTGTCTCATCAGTGGGGAGTTACACTTTGTCATTTGCCAATCCTCTCGGAGCGCACAATTCCCTATACTAAGAGTAGTCAACCACGAACCTTTTACACTGTCCTTTAAGTGAACTTCTTGATAGTTAATACTTTGATTTAACCGATACCACGTGATATGTGGATATTTCTGTCGGGATTGTAACGCCTTCGCCATCTTAATACTCGATGCAATAAGTAAAGCCGATTATTTGATCGCGAATAGACGAACGTCGATTTGACTGGTCAGTTATGAGAAAGGTGAAGACGACAACACGTAAGTCGAATGAACCTCCCAGTCAACCTCGTAGTAACAGACAAATTAGCTTCGAGTAAGAACTGACAGCCTTAGCTCTATTCTATGTCGCAGTGGATGACGTAATGCGATGAGTAAAGCGGATTCAAATCGTGAATCAGTTAGGGCTATATTACCTCAACACGACGTATTTCGAAGTGATAATAAAAACTGATGTAAAATTTTATTTCGTTATTCAGTTGCACATGAAACAAAAACTATCAAGTGATAGTATTGTTGTACATTTCCTATATACAGGATCCGAGAGAAGTTCTGGTAATTTTTAGAGTTATATTAACAGTCAAAAAACACTGCATAAGCAAATAAATTCATTCATTTGAAGGAGCATTTACGTCTATTAGATCAACTACAGCAAACAAAAAGAGAAAGTTAATAATAAATCCTCAGAACAACTTCCTCTGTGCCTCTATATATCTGCGAAACGCTTGCGAAAATTTCTAACGGTGCTCCCACAAGTTTCCACCGTAATTCCGTAACAAGTGCTTGTCAAAGTCTCAAACCACGTTTGCGATACGATAGTGCAGAGATTAGCTGAGACTTCTTTTCCAGCATGGAAAAACGAATCGATCCACTGGGTTGAGATCCGGTAAGCTTCGATCCCGATGTTTTTTCTCCGAAGTCTGGAAACAGCTCTTGACATACGGTATCGTTAGGCGGGTCGAATGAGTAGAAGCCCAGTCTTGCTAAAGCGTATATCCGTCGGCGCCAAAGAGCTGAGTGCTCCAAGGCTTTAGTGCGCCCCATGGAACAAGCTGCTATTAGCTGGCGGCTTTGATTTTGATGCTTTTTTGATGAGTACCAGCGGCGTCCTTGCTGTGGCGCAAATGTCAGCCCAGACCACCACAGAAGCCGGAAAGTGACAGCGGATCATGGTTTCTGCCACTGCAGACTCCTGACCTTCCTTGAAAAGCCGACGTTGATTCTGAACATTTTGAAGTGGATCGACCGTAGATATTTTCCATCTGTAAAATGCAACGTCGACCAACGGGCACCATCTATCGAACGAATCATTCGACGAGTCCTTAAAAGATGCTTTTTCCACATTTTTGTTCAGAAAGTAAACAGGAGTGATCTTGTAACTGCGCAACTTGCGCTTATTTTTGACCTCGGCTTCGGACGCACCACTCGCTGATTTGGAGCTTCCCGAGCCTTTATGCGTACCGAACGCTCCGGATTTTTTTGAACTTGGGGCAGATCTTCTGAAAAGTTCTCAGAGTAGACCAAGTGGTTGGACAACCTTTCCAAAGAAGGTCCCTAATTTCTCCAGTCTTTTTGGAATGTTTCACGGCTCTGTAAACACTTACTCGTTTGAAACCGGTCTATTTTAATAACGATGGTTATTTTGAATTCCGTCTTGTGCAATGAAATACTGCTATGTGTTCATCTTTACGATCTATAACTTTAGTACGGCTGAAAATAGGCTATATAATCTGGCAATGTGTTTAGAGCCTTTTATGAGGTCTGCTAAGGGCACTCATACAGTGCAAGATACTTGTTTCGTTCTTTCAACCTTGTCGGTTGTATAGTGCCTTTCAATCAATCAATTCCTCGAGAACCTCTCCTTATGTGAAGTAACCGATGACGGTCTGAAGGTTGTTTCATTTCATTACGTAGGGGTAGATTCCCGAGGAAATGACTGGACGGCAAGGCATCGTGCAACTGACGAGGCAAAGGTCGAACGTATGTGGCCGAAACAGTGTACATGTGGCTAGAACGAATTTCATGAAAGATTTAATATGTATAGTCATATACTATTGTTCATAAGCAAGGTCTCAAAATAGTTAATTGCAATGTGTAAAAACAGACAAATAATCAAATATATTCCAGAACAAGTTTATCATGACGACCCGAACCATCCATAGTAACTCACAATTTCAGAAGCCTCACTCTCAGCGATGGGCGTGAGAGTCTCCCAATGGAGAGTGTCATAACGAAATAGACCACATCTCACTAAATCGAAGGTTTTGCCTGACCGATGTCTTTGTTGTTCCTAAGTTCTACACGGGATCAAGACATCGTCTCCTTTGAGCAACGTTCCATTTCTCGCACAAAGGAGAGAAAGCAGCTAAATTTAAACAACGAAGTCTCAGAACTGCCATAAACTGGAATGTATTCAAATCATTAGGCGGCTCTTGGAAAGATACCGTTTCCGAGAACATTGGCGAAGAAGGCGAGATTCTTGTCAGAGTTCAAATTTCCCATTCAACGGAAAACCAGTAAGATCGTGTTGTTGTTCAAAAAGGCGGATCTTCACGCTAGAGGCAATTATCATCCAATCTGCCTGCTGTTCGTTATTGTCTATAAACTCTTTGCTCGAATCATCTTAATCAAGATTGACAGAACACTGGACGAACTACAGCCATACGAACAAGCAGGGTTCCGAAAAGGATTTGGTGTCATAGACCACATCCACACGGTCACAAGACTTATTTTCACGAGAGCAAAAACCACCGCTCTGTGTCACTTTCATAAATTTAAGAAAGCGCTCTTGTGCGGGTGCGGCCCGATACACGTGTTTCGTCCTTACAGACTCGTCAGTCGGGCAAACCCGTCGTCTTTCGATATTTATATAGTCAGTTTATTCGGGAGCTCTACTCGATTACAGGGAGTCATCAAAGACAAACGTTTTACCCTCTATGTCAAGCGAAAATTTCACTTAACACAGAGTGTTTGCGCACTCGATTGAGCTTGACATAGAATGTAAAACGTTCGTCTTTGATGACTCTCTGTAAATGAGTAGAGCTCCCGAGAGAACTGACTGTAAAAATATCGAAAGACGACGGGTTCTGCCTGACTGACGAGTCTGTAAGGACGAAACACGTGTATCGGGCTGTACAAGAGCCCTTACCAGACCACATGACAAGTTGGCTCAAATAATAATGGAAGGATCCATTGAAATTCAAGAATGCCTTTGATACAGTGGAAACAGATGCGATTATAAAGACTCTGGATGACCAGGGCGTCTTCATTCGGTACATATCGATCCTTCGTGAGGTGTACAAAGATTTCACAAGCAAATCTCCATTCTACAAGAATATAACCATCAACGTAAGAAGAGTGGTTCGACAAGGCGATACAATTTCGCCAGAACTGATCGCTGCCACCCTCCAAAACGTGATGCGAACATTAGAATGGGACGAGATGGGAGTGAAAATTGACGGTCGACAATCAAACCATGTTAGCTTTGCTGATGATATCGTCCTCATAACATCAAACATCAGGCAAGCGGAACGAATGTTGACCGATTTCGACAACGCGTGTGGAGAGATTAGCTTTCAATTTAATCTGACAAAAGCGATGTTCATGATGAACGGATGGTTTTTGAATGCCTCATTTACCCTTAACGAAACTAACATTTTCGAATGCTCCAATCACGTCTACCTAGGTTGTGAGAGCAACATGATGAACTACCTAGCTCCAGAGTTGAGCAGGTGGAAACCAGCGGCGTGGGAAATGTTCTAAGAGCATCGAGGCTGTAGTGAAGAAGACCATGGACATCCGACTCCTTGCCCACCTCTTCCACTCGACGATTATCCCTGCCCTAACGTATGCATCAGAAACCTGGTTGATATGTGAGCAGGACGAATAATCACTTGACGTTATTGGACGAGCAGTCGAAAGATCGATGCTAAGAGTATCCCGTATCTCGTAAAAGAGAGAAGGGATCCGATGTATCTACCTATGGCGAAGATCGTAGATCAAAGACAACGCACTACACTCTAGAATATCGAAAATAATTTGAGCCGGACACGTGATGCGAACTCCCCCCCTTGCTGGTGCCCGCTTGAGTCACTCAACGATCAGCGAGACGACAAGTGATACAGATGATAGTGTGCAAAATTGAAAAGGTGAGACGAAGCAGAACTGGCACTGTCTTAACACTGTAATTCGACAAGAGCTTCTCGCTGTAGTTGAACAATAAACCATTGAGAAGACATCTTCAAAGTGGCTTGGTGTTTACATCGTGCACATCTTTAGATGCACTATCAAATTTTCCCTTAAAATTTAACAGATGTTATCATCTTTTTATTCCACATCTACATTGCCGTTTTCACATCTGTTGTTAGCAATTTAAACACACATTCATTGTATGCCGTATATTTAATTACATATGATAACTTCCAAATCAACTGTACTCAGATAATTATACCTTTGTCTCGAGTGCTTTGTTTAGACCACGCTTAAATTTCATTATATCCTTTCATCATAATTTGAGCCAACATGTCATGTGGCCTCGTAAGGGCTCTTGTACAGCCCGAGACACGTGTTTTGTCCTTACAGACTCATCAGCCGAGCAGAACCCGTCGTATGTCGATCTTTTTATAGTCAGTTCTCTCGGGAGCGTCACACTCCTTAAAAAGAGTCATCGACGACGTACGCTTTACACTCTATGTCAAATGAAACATTCACCTAACACAAAGTGTTGCGCACTCGATTGCTCATTGGCTGGTACTTTTATCATAATTATACCGCGTCTCGGACTGTACAATAGTCCTTACCAGACCACATGACATGTTGGCTTAAATAATGATGAAAGGATGTATTGAAGTTTGAGCGTGGTATAAACAAAGCACCTGAGATAAAGATATAATTATGATAAAAGTACTAGGCAATGAGCAATCGAGTGCACAACACTCTGTGTTAGGTGAATGTTTCACTTGACATAGAGAGTAAAGCGTACGTCGTCGATAACTCTCTATAAGGAGTGTAACGCTCCCGAGAGAACTGACCATAAAAAGATCGACATACGACGGGTTCTGCTCGGCTGATGAGTCCGTAAGGACAAAACACGTGTCTCGGGCTGTACAAGAGCCCTTACGAGGCCTTATGACATGTTGGCTCAAATAATGATGAAAGGATGTACTCAGATAAACCTTTCAAATCTTCCGTGGTAAATATTAAACTAATGGTTTACGTTTTGTGTTATTGTGAGCTTCCTAAGTTGCCTAGTTATTTGTGGCCATCAAAGATTGATTTTTTTGAATAAATTCACTTAATCGCTATGGGACTGCTATTGAAATCGATGCGCGCAGAGCAAAATACGCAATTTTTGCTATTTGATTAAGGTATATTCGCCGTTTTGGAAAACTTTTTGCAACTTTTGTGTTACTTTTATAGAAAAAGATTTTCTCTATTCGTTCATATGATTTTGGTCTAGACACGTGCGTCTTGCGTAGAGAAAAACGCTGGTTTATTGCGGAACTATGCTAAATTTGACAATTAGTCAACTGTAGTAAATTGCATGGAGAATATCACAATAAAAAAAACTTGAATTTTGATCTACCATAGTATTTTTCAAAGCCCAAGAACAAACACAGTGAATAAAAATCGAAAACAATGAGTAATTTACAACAAAAATGATCATGCCATGCTGTATTCGATACTAGTTCATCGATACCTCTCGTTATAATAAAGTTTATATCAATCATTCGTTTATTTCCAATTATTCAGAGTTGAGATAAGCGAAAAAAGGTTGAATACTTATGAATAGTGGAAGAGCTCTGCGCTGTAAGGGAAGTCGTGTATGAATAAAAGGCTTAGAACATCGGCACTACGCAAATTATTGGTCAGAAATATGTCTCCGGAAAAGTATTCTCGGTACCTTTCCCCTATCCGCACCCATATCCAAACAAAGTAGTTTTTACTCATTTCCGTGGCTTCAATAATTTTTCGACAGCTTGAATATCGGGTGAAAAGGGTATGTTTTATTTTTCAAGTGGTTTCTAAATTATGCTGTAAAGGTGAAGTAAAATTTTCGGTACTTATGTGTTGGACGGAGACAAATTTTTAAGTCGATCTCATTCGCTGGTCAATAACATTTCTTGAAAGCGTTAGTAATCATTACTAAGCTCAAATCTCTGGTTAACTATGCGTTGCCGATTTCTTAAACCAACCATTTTGTCGCTGTAGCACCTAGAATAAAAGTTCGTTTCTCATTCGCTTTCGCCTTCATTTTTATCACGCTTATGAATCGCTGGAAGCACTAAAAGCATATTAGCGTGTAGACAATTTTAGGAACACCAAAATCTACGTTGTTCTCTTAAGGTGCTATCGATGTTGTGGAAAATTCCAAATTGAAAAACAATATTTCAAACGCGATCGGTGGCTCCACTCCGGCCCCCTTCCGCAGCTCCGTAAGTTGGCCGTTAAGCATAGTCGCCGAATTGGTTCATAGCTGAATGAAATGTGAAGGCAAGTCACAGCAGTGACTTGTTAGCAAGATAATTGCCTGATCTACCGGGTAGGTCGACAGTGATCTATCGCATTGTACGTTAGACCGGCGACAACTATTGTTATTTTATTGAGGTGTTTTTTTACCGCATCGACAGAAACTTCGAATAGAAATGCGTGATTTTGCCAAGACGGAAAATTTGTACACGGACATGCTTCTCGTGCTTCTAGCGATTTATACTCGTGGTTCAATGAACGCGACAGCGAGTGAGAAGTAAAATTTGTTTTTCTGGATGCTACAGAATTATAAAAGGCTGTTCTATGAAACCGGCGACGTACAGTTGTAGGCAGAGATTTAAGCTTTCCAATAGGTACAAATGTTCTTATGAAAACTGCTTGATCAGCGAATGAGAGCAGTTTAAATATTTGTGACCGCTTAACATCCAAGTACTAATTTTTCTTCCACACTCAAGCTTTCGCTGAACAGATGTTTTTATTCAGATTTTCAATAACTATTCGATAGGATAATTCTCAAAAATCTCGATTATAGGCTCGGTTTTGAGAAGGACGTTCTAGTGTGTTGTTACAGCTGAAAGATCATTGAGCTTCGCACTCGGTGCTGTGTCGGTCGCGCAGCGCAATTTACCCGTGGCGCCCGGTGCGAGCTTAGTGCAAAGTTCAATGTTCTTTTAGTTGTAATGACGAGCTAAGAAGTGTTCCTCAAAAACTGAGCATGTCCTTAAAATCTCAAGTTAACTTTGCCGATGTTTGCGTTGTCGAAGAATTGCTGAATTTCTTGAGGAAAAGCGTTGCTCATCGAAAGATGCCCAAGTGTTAAATAACATATGGTTTACCCTGTTACAGTGTAATACAGAAACCTTTAAAAATACATAGTATATCTTTTAATTTTTCGAGATCTATGCTATCGAATAACTGCTATGTCTACAAGGAGAGAAAGTAGCTCTTTTTCGAATATGTATGCTGATAGGGGAAGTAGCGCATCATGGGCAATGATAAACGCGCGCTTTTCCTTCACTTACTCGAGTTACATATTAGGAATACCTCTACATAAACCTCTATTGAAGATGTTTAGTTGTAGAAAATGTGTTTTCAAGCTGCGTTCTCGCAAGACAGGCGATTAAAATGCGGAATAGGGGTTGAAAATTTATTTTTGTACAAGGATGCGGTATTACAACTGGAAAATTAAGGATTTTAAGAGGAGTAGCCACTCTTTGGATCAAAAAAGTCTTCATGGAAGGTTCATCATGATATTCCATCCTTTATGTAGCGGCCACGTTTCTGCTGCATACGTTAGGGCGTGGATAATCGTCGAGTCGAAAAGGACCGTACAGAGTCAAATGTTCTTTCATCTCTTCACTACATGCTCAATGCTCTTAAAAGTTCCCCAAGCCGCTCCTTTCCTCCTCCTCAACTCTGCAACTAGGTCGTTCATCATGTTGGTTTCACGGCCTAGATAAACGTAACTAGAGTATTCGGAGATATCCGCTTGGTTGAGCGTGAATGGGGCATTGAAAACCCATCCGTTCCTCATGAACATCGTTTTCGTTAAATTTAGTTGGAAGCCAATCTTTCTACACGCGTCGAAATAGGTCGACATTCGTTCCGCTTGGCTGATGCTTGATGATATGAGGGCGATATCATCAACATGCGAAGATGATCAAATTGTCGACCGTCGGTTTTCATCTGAATATCAGCTTTATGAAAAAACCGTTAAGTTCTTTTACTGTCTGATTACGGAATTGTTGAACTGTCAATGAGCGACTAGTCATGTGAGCGAACATTTCCTGTGCGTTTAAGCGGCTGAAATCATAAAATTGGGCTTGTCAGTGTTTTTTCGCTGTTTTGCTCCGAAAAGCAAAGAATGCTCAGTTTCGATTTTCGTTGAACCTCACCATGGACTGTAAGCGTTTTGCTCAAATGTTGAGCTTTCACAAGGCTGTTATGCAACTTTTTTTAGCTAGTACTTCGACAGTTTGCTATCATGAAAGCCACGACGATTTAAGTCGAGTCTCTGCAGTTATTATTCTTTAGGCTATGTTGATCTTCACATTGACACAAATCAAGTTGCTTGAAACAGCGTAAGAATAAATGTGTGCCCAGAGTTGCCGTTTCATAGTGAACTTGATAAAGTGCCTAATGCCTACTGTACATCAATCCATATGGAATAATGCTGTGAAACAATACTGTCCACACACTCTTTTATGAAATAATTTCATAGAATCACCTGTGAAATTTTGCAGACTCAATGCACCATTGTATTAAGGACATAAGGAATACTTCAACGAAACTGTTTTTTGCTTACCATTTCAGCTAAAACAACAAGGAACTACAACAACACAAAAGTGATAAATCTTGTAAATGTTTATTCAGCTCCATTTCCCACTCATAAAGAGTCATAACGAAGCTAACGATTCTACTGCGCTGGTGATGTTTCAATTTTCCACTTTGATATAGACAAACAAACGTGCCCACGTTTCGAGTTGGGCAACTCTTTCTAACATAACAAAATTACGATGGAACACTTTCTGACAATGTATTTTGAGCCTCTCATAAGGTCTCTTACGGCCACTCATGAAGTATAAGACACGTGTTTCTGCTTTCCGGGCTCGTCAGTTTAGTTGCACTGTGCCTTTTCGTTAAGTCATTTCCTTGGGAACTTTACCTCTGTAGAAAGGAAACGACGACAAACTTTTTACACTCAATGTAAGGTGAAAAAAATCACCGTGGCGTTCATTCATAGTGAATGATTGTCGATAAGGCGTCCTCGACATATGCAAGAAACCTTTCAGTCAACTATTTTGCGACATGGCTCAGGAACAATATAATCTGAAAAATATTTTGAGCCTTTCATGAAATCTGTTATGGGCACTTATGCAATGCAAAACATGTGTTACAGCCCTACAGCTTCGTCACCCATATCAAACCTATGAGAGGCTCAAAATACATTGTCAGATTATACTATTCATAAACGAGGTCTTAAAATAGTCGACTGAAAAATTCCAAACCTTATCTTTTTCGACTACAAGTGTGATATCACCAACATGAAGACGTAAAAGTTACAACTGCTTACCTGATAGTACTGAGTGAAAAATTATCCAGAGAAGCACGTCAAAGTACGTGTTTTATGAGTGTGAATTCTACGAACTGACTAGTATGTAAATCTTCTACCTAATCGCCAAATTGTTGGCCACAAATGAATGGCCACAAATCAATGAAAACCATCTGTATGGTATAACAGCTGCAGGAACTAGTTGATCGTCGAATGACTAGAGCAGGCACCAGTAGTACTTCCATTAGTTTCTATCGCATGCAAAAGTTGATAGGTCTTGCTCTAGGATTTCGCTAGGCACGTTATCTTTCTTCTGTGCTCATCGTAAAGACGTTGACCACTAGGTCGTCTTCTGTGCTGTGTTTTGACATCACGAGTAATCCAGCGATGACGACTCCCGTCCATCGGTTGCTGTTGAAGCACAATCACGTGTCCTGCTCACTCTCTGATAGCTCGACATGTAGATCGGTATCCTTGATTTTTAGTCCTTGACATGTACGAGTAGAGTACGTAGCTGTTATAATGAATCAGACCTCTTCTATCGACCGCTTTTTCATAGACTATCGAGTGCCGGTCACCACAATGTTAGGTAAGTACATCAACTGACTTGGAGTAATATTTCATCCCACACCGATTCCTTTGCCGGATTAATTAACTCCAGGGATTGACTGGACCGAGGGAGGGTAATACTGCTGAGTCCCAATAGGACGAAATAGGCGCCTGTATACCACTAGGCCCATCAGCTCAAAACATGTATGTTCTTAGTAATGCCAAATGACTTTCATCCTGCTTACGTGCCGACCATGTTTCTGACTAATAGATTAGGGCACGGATGATTACTATGATGATGTATATAGCAGTATCTTCCAAGAGCCGGCTATTGATTTGCATATATTCCAATTTATGGTAGTTCTGGCATTTCGAAATTTAAATTTAGAGGCTTTTGTTCAGTTCGTAAAAAATAGAAAATATTGCGTGAAAAGTGCGCTAATCTCATCCTGTGTAGAATTTAGAGCAGCGACGTTATGATACTTTTTATTGGGATGCTGCCATGTAAACCGCAAAGTTTTTGGAAATGTTGGATAGCGCGGAGATCACTTCTGGTCACCATGAAAAATTCAGTCAACTTCTCACCCTTTTTATTCAGTTCTAGTGCGCGGGCCCTAATGTGACGTTCCTCACACCTTCTTCTAGGTTCAGTCTTCATGTTAAACGTCTCAATGATGACCTTGAAGAATCTATGGGCTTCTCTAAAGAGCTTTTCCAAGTTCATAAAAAGTGCATTGACTTCGTCTCCGGCATAGCTTCATGTTGGTGCGTAAACAAGGATAATGTTCAAGTCGACGATGATCGACATTGCTTTGACTTCAAATTATAGTCATTTAGTTTGATCGATGTTCAAGGCCAATAGTACAAGGAATGGTAGCCCCTTTAAGCCTTGTCTAGGAGAATGCTTTGATACATAAATTAGATCTAGAGCGCGCTAGCATTCTCAACCATCGAACCTTTTTTTATTCCTGCAAGCAGATCAACTGAAATAATGGCATTTTTAACCCTCTTTTTCAATTAGATGAACTCTGCATGACTAGTAGGGAATCACTGAATATTATTTGCTTCCCATTCGGATCACCTTGAAATTTTAAGGCTTGAAATAAGAGAAATTGATTGCTTGTTGCACAACAGAGCACGTCGAACTTTTCAGAAGATCACTGAGACATTTGAGAAAAGAGATAAACCATTGAAATGTTGCCACTGTTCCACGAAAGGATTGAACCTCCATCATACAAAATATGTAATTGAAATCTAGTTTTGCTTGCTCATAGCAGATGAATTTTAAAAAATTTATAGCGTTCCAAAAACATCCACTTGATGAGAGACAAGGGGCTTTCAAAAGGGGGAGTAAGAAAGCTCCAGCCAGTGTCACATCAGATGTGCTCTTTAGAACGAGCAGTTTATTTTCTCATCTCGATACATTGACAGTTTCGTCGAAGTGTAGCAATCTTATGCCGTGAAACAGTGCCTGATGATTCAGTGCATCTACTTTTTTCTGCGAATTTCTGGCACGGCTTCATTCTTTCATTTCCAAATCCATATATTCGTGCTGCCAACTCAATCCTCACCTGTTTCCGTATTCTTCAAGGAAGTTCTACACAAAATCTTCCCTTAATTCTCCATCGGCTTCTCCGTCAAAAAGATGGTTTCATTTAGGTACTGCATGCAAGAAGCTGATGAAAACATCGGAGCTTAACATAGCAGTATCTAGTTTTGGAATTTGCTATCATGAACATTTAGTGCAGAAAATTGTGCATACTATTCAGCAAAGAGTATCTTGTTTGATAGATTTTCTTAAGAAACTTCGCATGTAATACTTCTGCTTTGTGGAATGTGAATATTTTAATCTTGGGAATGTCGGCATTTCATGCTGCAGCATCAGAAATGAGGAGGCGGGAACCCAATGTAAGCAGAGTACTTCAAGAATTGGTGCATTCATTTGAACTTTCATTTCGATGGCCGTTTCCATGCAGCTTATTGTCACATATTTCACCTTAACTAGAGATTTCCGTGAGCTTAGGAATAACAAAATCTGTCGAAAAACGTGCTTTGAAAGATTTTCTGTGGAATAAGCCATTCGCAATTCTGTTGAACCCTTGTAAAAGCAAAGATCTGCCTCTACTTCATCACTCACCTATAGTGATCTAGTGCACAAAACAGAAATTCGGCTATCAATTGAGTCTACAATATTTGTCCAGGCTTTTAGGGAGAAGAACAAAATTTTTACACATATGGCGCTGTTTCCGACTTGTTCCTTTATGATTTCTTTGCTAACTACAATCTCTACATCGTTGGGATGTGGCGTGATGCCCGCAGGTCAAGGTATTGAATGGTAATTTTCAAATGTTGCAAATGTTTTCAATCGTAATGCAAGTTTATGCATCTCAATCAGAATAAATGTATCTAGCACTCCATCACTACTGAGAGGAGATTATAACCCAGATCTTCCGTTTCGAGTGTTTTTGAGACCTATATCAAAACAATATAATCTGATAACATGTTTGAGCGTTTCATGAGCATTTATACAATGACAAGGCACGTGTTTCGGCCCTGACAGCTTCGTCAGTTGCACAACGTCTTTCGGTTCATTTAGTTCCCCGGAAAATGTCTCTTGTCTACAGGAAGCGGCGCCGAAATCGTTACACGGCGCGTAGAACGAAAAAATAACCGAATGCGCAATGTTGTACACTCGATTGATTATGGCTGGCGAAACGTGATTGTTTTGTACGAGGTCTCAAAAACACTCGATAAGAAGGTATGACCATCACGTTTATAGCAGCCACGAGCAGTCGAGGTACAAGTGTTTCGGCGTCGGTTCCTATAGATAGGGGAAATCTTTCCGTGGAACTGACTGAACTGAAAGGCACCCTGTAACTGACAAGGTTGCAGTGCTGAAACTCGCGTCATACACTGTATAATTGTCATAAGAGACCTTATGAAGGCTCAAGATATTTTATCAGTATAATCCAAATGCTTCGCTGAAACGATTTTTGGTCTAAATAAGAAAGAGAATCATTCTAAAACATTATTAAACCTGGGTTCGCTTTGCTGTCTTGATTTTTTGTTTAGTTATTGGAAAATAAGATTTTTCGTTGCAGCGAGTACTAGAACCTTCAACGTCACCGGCTTCACATTGCCTGTTGCTATGGTTTACTCTACCGCATCCGATGTCCAGGCGCGCTTCCCTGGTATCTCAACAAGCGTGGCGGGAGCCAAGGGATTTGTCGAGCGTCTTGTAATGCAAACAGTATGTTTGAAAATTCAAATCTGAAGTTTTTCTCTTGAAAATTTAGGAGCACGTAAGAGACGGCTGTAATTTCTGCTAATGTCTTAGATTTCTAGTGATTCTATGCTCAGCATAGCTTTAAGTAATTTGAATACAAATATTTGCAAACATATTCTAACAATGAGTGAACTTAAGATCTTCGATGTTCTCGAGGGCCAAGGTCATAGCGCACTCCTATCCGATACTGTGATCTCAATGATTTTGGGTCAACTTAGGGTTCAGATTAGCTACGAACCAATGAACTGCCAGAGGGTTGTCAGTCCAGATTTAGAATGTGGGTTCGCAACATTGAACAACTACTTGAAATATTGTAGCCAGAAGTATAGAAACTAATAAATTAGCAGATCTACGTCTGCTATTCACTAATTGGAAGAAACAAACAATTTCTAGAGAATTACCAGAAAATATGTTAGATTATGAGGAAGGCTACCATAACAGCACCAAAATTGGAACCTTTCAATCAATGGAACTTTCTAAACAAGTTTCTTTTATGTTTATTATGAGAATAAAGTATTCAAAATGGCAAGTGACCGATTTTAAGCTTTGATGAAGACAAGAATATCACCGCATGAAAATGCTATTAGCATCTCAGTTTGTCTAAAGGAATGGAAAAAAGGAGTCCTTCTACACATTTCTTTCCAGTAGCGGCAGAGCATGAAATGAAAGAACACTGCATCGTCGTCAGCAACACAGTGACCGGAATTTGCGAAGCAATGCAGAGTGCAGATAAAAAAATGTGCATGGCAGGCGTCCGTGAAGTGACAATAAAGAACGTTCCTAGCACTGCCTTGACAATATCAGGAACTCTCTCGGTATGAGTTGCTTCCTTTTCTTCCACAACCTCCTTTTACAAAAATTCTGTCTAGACCACAAACATCATCATGGCGAATTGGTCGAGAACGATGTGGCAAAATGTAGTGAATAGAGCGGTTCGAATGTTGGCATTGGGTCCATTTGAATTACACTTCTTCTCGGCATTTGCCACTGTCGGCGGAAACTGAACATGGACGGTGGTGTGTTTTGAGGCAAGCATTTCATTTAATGGTGTTTATTGTCGCATCACAACAGCAATGAACTGATAAATCACATGGATGTTGACTAGCCAGAGTAATGCAGCATAAAATCAAAGTGTGCATTGTAATGAATCTCGATATGGTGCTCTCTCTAGAAATGAGCTGAGAATTTTACAATTGGGAAATCGCAAAACAACTGCTTTTCGCTCAAAATTTGTGAAAGCGCTTCCATTATTGCCTCACTACTTATCATAACAAAGCTAGTTGAGAAAAAAAAAAGATGGTAAGGACAAAAACAATAAAGATTTTTTGTTAATAACAGTTGACAGTATATCGATACATAATAATCCAAAGAAAACGGGAATAATAGAGCAATAAATAAGTGGACACAAGCAATATAAGGGCAATGTAGCAACAAGCAGTGCTAATAAGCAATATTATAAAAGTTGTATTTCACACTTTCAAGCATAGAATCTGTGTGCTGCGGACTTTTTCATGCAATTCGTTATCACACTTTCCAGCGCGGATCCCACTGCTTGCAGCATTAGATTCGTTTCCCTGCAGTTATCGATCCTAAGGTCTGCAAAATTTTTGTGCGTTGCTTCGACTGCTGCATGAGTTTCCTTCGTTAGTGCCATGGAATACCGGTCGCAAAAATTCTCTTACAATTAAGAGGATTGGCAGTCTATGGCGCATTGCATGTCTCATGAAGCAAAATGATAAAGATAATCGTCGCCTACAGGAAATCCATTTGGGGCGCTCACTGTCCTATACCAAGAGTAGGCAACGACGAACGATTCAGTATAAGTCGAGTGAGAATATCACCGAACATGCGGTGTTATGCACTCGATTGGCTGGTATTTGTGTAATATTATACCTTTATTTTGAGTGTTTCATCAAGATCACACTCAAATTTGAATATATCTCGTAATTATTATTTAGCCAACAAGTCATGTGGTTTGTTAATGGGCTCTTGTACAGCCCGGTAAACGTGTTTGCACCTTGTAGTCTCGGCAGTCGGGGAACCATAGTCTTTAGCAAAGGTAAAGTATAATATTACAGAAATACCAGCTATTGAGCAATCGAGTGTACAGCACTGTATGTTCGGTGATTATCTCGCTTGACTTACAGTGTAAATCGTTCGTCATCGCCTACTCTTAGTATAGGGGAGTGAGCGCCACAAGAGGATTGGCTAATGACGACAAGTTCTGCCCGACTGGCAAGACTGTAACATCGAAACTCCTGTATCGCGCTGTACATGAGCCCATTAACAAGCCACATGACTTATTGGATCATATAATGATTAAAGAGAAAAGTTATTTGCCGTTATTCGGCACGGCTTGTAATGGGACCTCTTTTCCAGACAGAAAACTTTTTCTGAGAATAGTCTTAAGAAAACACTCGAAACGTATGATGTGGTACATTGAATATACGAGCCAAGAGCAATCGAATGTACAACACTCTGTGTTCGGTGATAATTTCACTGGACATAGAGTATAAGACGTTTGGCGTCGTTAACTCTTAGCATGGGGAAGGGGCACCCACAGAGATTAGCAAAAGACGAGAACAAGTAAGTGCTTGAGTGACGAGATCGTAAGATCGAAACACGTGTATCGGGCTCTATAAGTCGGCCCTCTTTGATAGACCACTGACATGCGTGGTTCAAATAATGATTATTTGGCATTTTGAAACTTTTTTAGAGTGTTAGCAAAAAATTGAAAGCTAAAATTTCTAGAAACTGCTGAATCACTTTTTTTCTTAAAAGCCATTTACACCGTTTTAGCGTTTGGAATAAATTTATGCTTCACACATATCGCGCTTCAATATTATACCGCTCAAATTTCGCTATCCATAGTTTTTTTCCACAACTTATTATCAACCATTTACTAGCGCGAAATTTAGGGAATTCAAAAGTATCTTTGATTATCCGAAAAACCTTTTTCGCCCTTTCAGGGATCAAAATAAAATCATGTTTTACTCGAGCTCCTTGCTTTAATTACTATAGCGCTTATATTTTACTGGACGAAACTTGTACTTATATGTTAGGCGGTGACAAATTTTTAAGCCGGCCTTGTTCGCTGGACAAAGCTTTTCATAGGAGTATTGATATTCATCAGAAAGCCTTAATCCTTGGCTACAACTTATCTCGCCACTTTTTCAAAATACTCTTTTATAACCCTGTTGCATCTACAATAAGGTTATGTTGCACACTCATTTTACGCCTTCAATTTTATCACGCATGTAATTTGCTGGAAGCAAAAATAATATCAGATTGCAGAGAATTTTCCGCACTATCGAAATCCACGTTTTTATTTGTAGTTTTCTATCGAAGCGGTGAAGAAATTCCCAGTTGAATAATAATATTTTAAAAGCGGTCGATCGTCTCACCCCTGCCCTGCTCCCGCTCCGTGAGTTGCCCAGTAGACAAAGTCGCTGGAAAGGTTCATAGAGGAGTAAAATATGAAGCGAAATCACAGCGGTGACTTATTAATTAGGTAATCGCCTGATTTATCCCGTAGCTCGATTGTGATCTGCCACACTGTGCGCTGAAACGGCGGCGACTGCTCTTATTTTACTGAGGATTTTTTCACCACATCGACAGAAACTCTGAAAAAAGGCGTATGGTTATGATTACACAAAATTCTCTACGCGCTAATATTCTTCTCAAGCTTCCAGCGATTTACACTCATAATGAAAATAAAAGCGAAAGGCAAGTAAGAAACAAAATCTTATTCTAAATGCTACAACGTTATATAGTAATGTTTGGAAAAAGCGACAAGGTAGTGTCGTAGCCCGAGATTCAAGCTTTCTATTAGTTGCAAGCACTCTTATGAAAATTTCCTGTACAGCGAGCGAGATTGGCTTGAAAATTTGCCGCCGCCTAGCATAAAAGTACCTACAACTTTTTTCCAACCTATTATTAATCACTAAACAGCTTACAAACCTCTCAGTCATCTCATTAACAGGCCTATTAGTAGCCCATCTCAGTAACTATTGAATAGACTACATTCCAGGGCGCTGGAGAATATTCCTGATTTTCAGAAAAGCCCTTCACAGTGGTGTCGCGGCAAAATTTAAGCTGTGATTCATACGCGTCTCGTTAAGGCTTCTCATAATTTATCTTGGAATTTTTTCTCCGTTTCGCAGAAATTTTTTGGCTTTTTGTATTGTCGTAGAAAAATTTTTTCTATCTTCCTGAGGCTTAGGCTTTTATTTCCATTTCATAATGTTAACCAAATCCTCTGATAAGCCTAAGCCTAAGCCTGAGCAGCCTAGGCATTTGTACAAGAAGCACAAGAACACGTAGAGGAAATATTTGACTATCAAACTCATATTTATCCAGATGTTTCATCAAAAAGGAGGAAAATTTTGAATTCAATAACAAGAATCTCACTCTACTTGTGAAGCAACCACGCTTGCGAGAACTAGAGCTTGACTCTATTGATCCACACCACTCGCACATTAGCCGGCAGGAAATGTAGGGGATCATTGAATCTCAATCTTCTTTACGCTGCTACACTGTAGTGAAATGGTCTTTCAAGAAAATAAGCACAGCGATGGGATTCCCTAAACTTCCGCTATAAAGTGCTTTCTTAACATTTTAGGAAAGAGCTTTAATATGAGAGAAATACGCTTGCCTGGAACACAAAACTTCTCTTTTCGTTACAGTGAGTTAGAAAGGCTTTTTAAAGAGCAAACACATCTAGAACGTTTCGAGATTTAGGCTACTGAACGTTTACTACGTCTAAGGGAACAGTCTTGTCCAACAAAATATAAGCGTGAAGCAATAAAAGCATGAGGTGTGAGTGTGAAACATATTTTTATTTTGAATACTACAGCACTGTGAAGAAGTCGTTTGGAAAGAAAGTGCATATAGCAGTTCTCTAATATATGAGCTTTCAGTTGGTCACTGAATGTTCTGGAATCTTTGTCTGGCTAAGGAGGTTCCTTTGCTATTCTCGCCGCTTAATGGAAACAACGCAGGAAATGCTTAAGCTGGAATAGTGGCTTTTGTATCACGCTCATAGGGAGCGCAAGGAATTTGTGACAAGTACTAAGCGGGATGAATCATGCATCATGAAGTATATACGAAATTATGAATTCGCTCAAGCGGTGCAGAATGATGAGGAAACGAATGTGGTAGCAACTGTGACCTTTGTATTACGATTTTAAACAACGCAATAAATCGAGACAATTGGGAGAGCAATTTTTGAGCGGGATAAATCACGCATCATAGAAAAATATCTTTACTTTAATTCCTGATTTTCTTCTTTAAGCAAAACACGGGTGTTACAATAAACTTTATTCGACAGCTGACATTTTGGCAGTTCGCCTTCTTCAAAGCCTGGAAAGGTCAAAATGTCCGCAATCCAATCAGTCAAACACCTCCATTACTTCTTTAGAAAAAATTACCAGACCTAAATTTTGATCACATCAGGCAAAAAAATCAACACTCAACATACTCACCGCTTTTTTATATGTGTTCCACTAAAAGGTCCAAGTGGAGATCACCGGAACGAGAGACACATACGCCCGTAATGCACCCTACCCATCAAAACAACAGTCTTATAATACTGGCTTATATCACGAATGTTTACAAGGCATTCCTCCCTACGGTTTACGGTTGGAGTGGTCGTATTAATCCAAAACGCTTCCAAGATCTTTCGCGCTGATGTTTTTTGCTCCTGCGCAAGGATGGTGACTTCGATTTTAAAAATCAATTCCGTCGTGCTTCTGTTCTCTATGCGTCCCTAGCGGGGTGTTCCGTCTATTAAGACGCTTGTCAGCAGGGTGTTCTTCCATGCGGGCATAGAGCTGCCTACCCGGACGAGACTTTTAGAACCCTTACTCACTATCGCATGAAAAGCTTTCAACGAATCTCACCAAACTACAAAAGCGTGGCATGAAAGAAGTTCGAGAGTTGATAAGGGAAGGAAGGATAAGGTTATCAGTTGGTGACAAGGGTGGAGAATTTGTTGTGATTCATTGACAGTTAGATATCGCAATAACGAACAAGTATCTCGGCGATGCTTCGCTTTACCGATCATCTTCTGTAAAGAAATTCAAAAGGCAAAACTTCAAATTAAACAATGAGTGGGTCCGTAGGGCAAAAGCGGCAGACTTAAGACCATCTATCACTTCTCAATTAAAAATCCACTTACCAACATGTCCTGTCTTATACTTATAAAAACACATAAGTCATTATCCACTGATGATCTAATGTCTAACGATCCAAGTATATTCAAAGTTAGACCCATCATCAGCTGTGTAGGCGGACCGACGGATAGGATAGCATGGTTCATGACTTTAATAACATCCCAGTTGCTAGGTTACATTCCAGCCCATCTGACAAACACTCAGATGTTCCTGGATCGTTTACGCAACGCGAACCTGAACAACGCGTACGTAATGGAGTCATTCGACGTCACTGCTCTATATACTAACGTGTCGAATGACTCCGCATTGCAAGCCACACATGAGCTTCTGGTACAACACCAAGGAGCTGTAAACATGAATGGCTTGACGATTGAGCAGTTCATGATCCTACTAAAAGAGTGCTTGAACTGCTCAATCTTCAGATGGTCCGGGAATTATTATACTCAAATGAGAGGGCTGGCAATGGGCAGCGACTGGCACCTAGCCTGGCGATTGCCTCTATTTCCAAAGTGGAAGCACCAGTGATGGATCTCCGGCCATTACTCTACTGTAGGTATATAGATGATTGTTTGGTTATCTGTTCGACTCAAGAGGAGCTAGATAACTGTTTTAGATTGTTGAATGAACAGTCAGAGTATATAAAATTTACCCATGAGATACCAAATGACGATCGGCTCCCATTCTTGAACGTGCAAATAAGCTTGATTGAGAGCGGCTACATAACAAAGTGGTACCAAAGGCCAAGTAATAAAATGTCCTGGTTCACTATCTCTCTTCTCATCCCTCACATACGAAAAAAGCGCTAGTAAAAGACATGTTTCGAACAGCAGCCAATGTATGTAGCGGAGAGGAGCAGAGAGTAGAATTCGTGAAATTGGCTCGGGAAATAGCCACTTATAATGGATACGAAATCGTAATCCCTCGGCTTAGGTTTAGAGGAAATAATGCGCCTCCGAACGAAAGCTTAATTGTAAGGAAAGTCCCGTTTATCCTCCCGTTCTTTTCAGATAAGGTTAATACAGCTATAAACGGTGTTTGAAAAGAGTGGGTTTAGAGGACTCGGTGGCCATTATAGAAATACCACCGTATCTCTAAAACGTCAACTAATTCGCAACCGCTTAAATGACCGTCTCTGCGAGACGAAAGAATATAAAATATGTCCTAACGGTAGAGACGGTGATTGCATTAGCGTAGGTACAGTCTACCTAATCTCTTGCAAAGCGTGTAGTGATAAATATATTGGCGAAACGGGTAGGCCGCTTTATGCCCGCATAGAAGAACACCTAGCTGACAAACGTCTAGCTGCAGCGCGAAAGATCTTGGAAGCGTTATGGATTAATACGTTCAGTCTAACCATAAACTGCAGGGAGAGACTGCTGTTTTGATGGGTAAGGTGCATTACGAGCCTATGTGATCTTCTTTCAGTGGTCTCCACTTAAATCATTTGGTGGAACACATATAAAAAGCGGTGAGTATGTTGAGTGTTGAGTGCTTGATGCGATTGAAATCTAGGTCTGCTAATTTTTTCTAAAGGAGTAACGGAGGTGTTTGACTGATCGGATTGCGGACATTTTAGCCTTTCCAGGCTTTGAAGAAGGCGAACTGCCCAAACGTCAGCTGTCGAATAAAGTTTATTGTAACACCTTGCGTTTTGCTTAAAGAAGAAAATCAGGAATTATATTAGAGCATGCCGAGGTTAATAGACAGTCGGTCGTGGGAATCTTTATTTATTTTACCCATGTTCACAGTTTTTTCATTACTCGGAGCCCAGTACTTGACCATCTAACTCTTATCATTTCTCCTCCTTCTTCGTCGTAGATTACTGACTGAGCATGTCTCCTTGCAATCTAACGGATATAAGGCAGTGGAGTGCCATAGAGCTTCGTTGATGTCTGCTTATGAGTGTGGGGAGGGAGTCAGTCTTGCGCCGCATGCTTCAACGAGCATCACAACCACTCGGCCACTGTCCACCCCTACAAATATATTTGAATTATTGAAATTATATACTCCACGGGGGAAGGTGGGGGGGTGTGGGGGAGGGTGCAGCTGCAAATAGGTTGTGATGCCGTCGCGGCGCCCGTGGAGCCGAGCTCCACCCCACACTGTCCGGCAGTTAACAAAAACGCCCTATGAAACGTCTGTGGGTCGCTGGTAAGCACAGCGCGAGTCAGCAGTGAGTCGGTTGTTATGACTCACTGTCTAAGCAGCCAATTTACTACGTGATCATCTACAAGTAGTTTGCATTTAATAGCCATGAGTGTGTTAAAGTATAAAACAGAATTATTCGGGCTAACAAGTTATATGTGAAAAGTTTGAATGAGCCTTTAGCATCATTAGTGCGTGAACAAAACTTCTAAATTTAAGTTTGTATTGCCGCACTCATTACCATGGTCAAAATGAGCTGAGTCTAAGAAACCATTAGTTTAAGTTCCTTATGATGACTCAGTAGCGAATGCAAAAATAATTTCACAAGAAGTTTTTTCTCGACTCGAGGTCCTAGATCGACTAATCCGTGTATACTTCATGTAATCAGAAGACCAAATTTGTGTATACACCGTATATACAAGAGACACTTTGCATTGAATTTGTTCAAAAAGCTCTAAGGCAGTACAAGCGTCCGATTTCCGACCACTTTATTGTTAAAAGTGTTATGACCATTCTACCTGTGGCATCATGTACGGACTGATTTGTACGTGCGGCGAAAAGCGTGAAAAATATAACTCAGATATTATGTCGATCTATTCTATGATATACAAAAGATATATATATATATATATATGGGTAAATACTTCGACTGTATTCAAAAGACAATTGATAAAGCGTCGACATTGCTTTATCTCTGTGGAAAGTCTCATACTTTCATGTACATCAAGAGCCATATATGCTGTTTTATGCGTCCTTGGGCCTATGCCTGCGATAACCTACCAACATATCAACTCCGAGTTTTGTTATCATCATTTTTCAAAGTCCCTTTCTTCCGAACATATCAGAGAGATGGGAAGCCTTTTTTCTAAAATATTAGATCGAGAGAAAAACATACACACAGTAGCATTTTTGTAAACGCTACACTATATGACGTTTCTGGAAAAACGATTATGCCGTGCAACAAACTCCGATACTGTGACAGCTGTGAAGAGAGAGGAAAACGGAAGGTGACCAGACGACCACACTTCACAAGAAACCATTGACAAAAATGGTATAAGATCCCATCCATTGATTAACACTATAATACTGTCACAAAGAAGCTATTCGTTAGACAGTAGGTTTTTCCAATAGTCCGATTAGAGATATGCCAGTAATCACAGGTGTGCTCAAATCTAGTGTATGCATGTAAAACTTATTGAATAATATAAGAAAGTATATGCAAAAAGCGAGAGTGACGCGCTAGTGTTGTGTGTTTGCATGTGTTGTAGAGTTTGCATGTGTGTTGTTGTGCTTCCTTTCATAATATCAAACTCCCTTCAATGAACTGCATAGATGCCTCACATTGAATTGACAAAGGGAAAAAAGCTGCGGAATACTTTCGCTAAGACCGTCATAGTACCACCTCCATTCTCTTTCTTCACTGTTACCCTTTTACCATACGGGAGGAATCATTTATATTGAATTTTATCATAGTACATTAGCGTTAAGCAATTGAGCAAGATCACTATACTTTTCCCACATTCAAAAAATCTATTTGTAAGCCGTATGACTAGCGAGTTACCGCTCATTTAGACCCAAGGTGCTGAATATTTCAGATTAAGATAGATAAACAGTAGGCTCAAACATTTCGAATCTCTTCAAACCTCATCGAGTTTCTTATCAAGTTGTTCAGGGACGATAAGCAGCGATATACATGTAAATGCCCGATCGCTCTAAGATGAAGCCTTCTGTGAACGATGAAGATGAATGAGCTCTGCAATATTTGTCTCGTAGTGGGATTCATCTGCAACTCAATGTGTTTTTCAAAAGAGGTGTTAGGCTTCTGCAGTTGGATCACAAATCTTACCTCAATTCACTGAAAGACATTTTTGTTTAAAACTATTGCTGAACTTGCAATCTTCCATTCCTACATGCGAGCTTGAGCAGTACTCCTTATTCAAGCATTCTTCTATATTGCCTTTTCCATACTTTTCCTCTGGATAGTTGAATATTGGACGCATTCTCCCACTAGTTTTACGGAATAAGAATTGAGATATCAAAGTAGTATTTCTGATGTCATTATTTATACTATAACTCTAATTCATACTGTGTTTAGGTAGATTTCATTTATCTCGTCCCCTTTTTCATTTCTATTTCATGATTTGCGCTGTACTCCTACGAACTCAAACTCACTCAGCAAAGGCTTTAGAATATCAATGAGCTATGTGATAAGGAATGCAGAGAGCGAAGTTCGCGCCAAACGCACGTCAAGGTGAATTTGACGTGTAATATGACGGAGTCTCGCGGACATCCCTTTACTATCGACGATAAAGATAGAAGAATAGAGTGAATTGAAGGGGAATTAAAATACACACAGAATTGACCAGCAACGCTATTGAACAAATTCTGCTCATTATCTCAGTTATATATCAATTCAAAAATCCAAAAACTATTGAAAGATCGCAAAATTGAATGACAGTCATAGAAGTCACAACTCTGACTCCTCATTGACTGCCTAATTTTTTCTCAAATTCTTCTAATGGCAGTGTCTAGAAGATTCAGTGGCGTGCCAGTGTTTGTAGAATTCTGCAAATGCATCCCTGTCGAAGTTTTAGTGGCGTGTACGTGAAAGAAAATCAAGTGTAGTAACAAATGTGCCAGAGTAATTTAACTTGGCTTACTTGCAAGAACTTGTGTTTAGTCCTCGTTGAGTGTGTGGTAACGTGCAATGCGTTTTGAGTATCCTGCCATGTTGCTCTTCCTATATTTATTCGAACAATCGCTAATTTTTTACACGAACAATCTACAAAGTACAATAGTTACAAATAGTAATATTACAAAAGAATAATCACACGATGACGATATTGCGTAATTAATAAACAATACGACGAGATCGATTATGATGATTTCTTATGAGATGAGGGTTAAGATCCGAAGAAGTGAGATGTATGGATGGCAGTGAGCAGCACATAAAGATGAGTAATATCAAGATGATGCATAGAACAACTTAATGATATTTTAAATAGCAATCGCTTGAACAGTAAAGTCATGATGGAGCAAGTTAATGATGTAATAAGGTGCATGAGTGACAATGAGCAGCGTACAATGATGAATGGGATCACAAAGAGCTATAGAACGACTATATTAGGTTCAAAGCGAGAGGTGATCACTGGACTGTAGAGATATGATGTGAAAGGTTCGATACGGTGAACCTGTCTACGGAGCACGACGGCCGGTGGAGTCTTGGGTGCTGCTATTCACGGCCCTTAAGAGTTTGATTGAGATGGCAGCTACGATGATTGAATAATGGCCTGAATATCAGCTGGGCCAGATGGGTCTAATATAGGATTATGTTGCAACGTCTCGGCGTGTTTGACATAATGAGGGTAATAAGAAGTGGTCACCTTGTCGCCGGTGGGAATGCAAACATTTTGACATGTTTCACCACAAAAGTAGGTAACCCGTATTTCGACGTTAAATTCTTGATGATGAACTTCTTATACGCGGAACTTGAAGTTGGCTGTTCCTCTTCAATTTGGAACATGATGTTATTAAACTTAAGAGACTCCAATCCGAGCCATTAACCATCTAACTGACGACGAACAATCATTATGGAGATATGTATGAGTCAAAAAAATACCATTACAATATTCGCACTACTCATAAAGATAATGTAAGTAAGTCAGAGCTTAGTAAGCTTTGCATTGGTCGCCGACATAGTAAATAAGTATCGCTCTTCCTCCGATCGCATCAATAGCTGACCATTTGAACATAATAGCTGATGCATAAAATAAATGCGTTCTTACATTTCGGTTGATGAGAAGGAGGTCCTTGAACTAAAAACTGATGTACTTGCATCAGTAGCAACCAGCACTTCTTGAAAAGTGGTTCAAAAAATAGTATTTTCTGGCAGGGTCAATGGAAATGGTGACTCGTATTAGAGAAGGCGATGCCAGTGTACGAGTTTCTTGTTTGATTTTACACCCTTTTTGATCACTTATTAGGAGCTGATGCTTTGAAAGACTTGCTAATTTTCTGATTTTATTCCACCAGGGCCGCAAATTGCTCTACTAACTCGCCATTAGGCTGCAATCACATATCAATTTTTTTGAAGCGATGAAATCTAAAACATCCCTTCGAAAACAGCACGCGACTGGTAGGAAGGATGCTTGAATGTTCCTTCAAAATTCGAAAGCAAGTCGAATTTACGCAGCTTTAGTAGACTTTTTATGTACTTTTTGATTTATCCAAGCTCCACCCACGAAGGGTGGGCCACCGATGGTCGCGGATCAATCGGCATCGTTCGCACCATCACGACTGATAGTTGCCCCCTAGTTAATTTCTCAGTAACCTTCCGCCTTGCTCGTTTAAAAAAATTCGCTTTTACTCTGCCACATTAAGTTTGGCAATGCACGCCATTGTAATGTTCTGTGCTGCTACAGTCTTTCAATGATGCTTAAAAATCTGCAATTTATTTGAATGTTCATTACGTAATCTTAATTTCTAGCACTGTTCTTCGACCTATACTGGCTATCCCATGCCATTAATGAACTAGTAAGGATTATGAACACATATCATAATGGAAGATCTCGTCTCTGATGAAAACCGTTTATGTCCAATTATTACCTAGAAGAGATAATTTTCAGCTAAGCTCCACCTTCGTCACCATTGATGGACGTCGTACAAGATGTAATAACAGGTATGCCAGTTACAGATTTACATGAAGACAATTCGAGTGCATGTCGATCACTGACGGTGTGATTGTTACAGTTGAAATGGTATCTTTATTTCAGGCGAATGTTAATCCACCAAAAATGATCTTTCACAGTGCTGAAGCGTCGCCACAGAATTACGAAGGTCGCACATTAACCCTATAAGGATCGTGTTTATCATTTTTGGTGCACGACTAACTTCAAATCTTTTTCTGGAGACAAATTTTTTACTAAACTCTCAATAATTTTTCGATAACATTAAGGATAATTTTGAAATATTGTCTGTTACTTTGAAAAGACATACTTAGTACACTGTAGCAACCAAGAAAAGCTTACTATTGACCTAGGATGAATATTTTCTGCATCACTGTCGTCTGCGTTGAGTCTCATTCACTTTTAGTGAATGTCCAGAAGCTCAAGTCAAGGCAATATCAAAACTCAACGTGATTTTGGAAATATCTCCATGAGGTGCTGTATTTGGCTTGTCAACATAAAATATATTACTATCAATGTAACAAGTAAATTACAACAACAAAAAGCTTAGGAATTTTCTCGAGACTGAGCAAAAATTTCTTATCAAGTTACGAAAATAAGCGAACCGCTTCGCGTGCAGTGTTTTTAGCTGTCGCTCCGAAGCGGCGCTATTCCCGTTCCTTAGTTGGAAATTTGTTCGCCGTTTCGGACGAAGTTTGAGATTTTTCTGTGATAATGTGATAAACCACGATTTACTCTACTTGCTCATATGCTATTGATGCATGTATCGCCGTAAACAAAGGTAGTTTCGCTCTTACAGCGCTATAAAGACCTTTTCAAGGATCAAATTTAGTTACAAAATCATCAAAATTTGTGAGGGTGCTGAGGAACATTGTGCTCAGTCTGATATTATTCAATAGCTTACGTCTTTGCTCCATTACATGGTCAACATCTTGTGCTCATAGAAATTTTTCTCATCATTTTATAACTCATAGAAAGTACTCTTTGGACCGGTACAGTCTGCGATGAAGTAATATTGTTATTGAATATAGTATGCAGGCCGCGAATCTCCCTCTTTGAGGGGTCGAGCCCGCTTAGTCGAGAGGGCGCGTGGCGCGCCCCAGGCGGTGGATATGGAAACTCAACGCGAACCAAAAAGCGACCGTGTGCTTCCCAGAGACGCAAGTGGATTAAGGGGACGAGCTCCCTGCTTTTGCAGCGCCGATTTGACGAAACCCTATTTCTACGAGTCAAGTCGGCCAAAAGCCTGCAATCAAGTGGCTGGGAATAACATGAGAGGCGGTTAGGAGCCGCCTCCAACAAATAAACTCCTTTCGTTTTCTCCGAGAGAGCTGGCAAGCTATTCGGGAGTATCCAGCACCCATGTTCGGAGCTTAGCAAGCTATGGGCCTCATTCCCCTTACCCCGAAAGAGGCCCGGTAAGGCAGCGCCGGGTAGAACAGTACTAAGAGGCTGCTAAAATCTTAGGGCCGAACTAGGCAGCCAAAATGGGAAAGGATTAAAATAAAACGGATCTGTACCTACAATCCAAAAACACTTGCTCATGGATCCTCTGCAGAAGATCTAGTGATGCAAGCAAGAAGGATAAGGCACAACGTCATTGGCTTGGCTAGGACGAGAAGACTCCATCCCTTTCACACTGTTTATGACACAGGAAAAAAATTTTCTTGGAACATGCGATAGTAGAGGTGTCCGCGGCTTTGGAATCCTCTTATAATATAATTTGACCGTGAACATCCATTCATTTAAACAACTAACAACCCGTATCGGACGATTACGATTGATACGATGTGGTTCAATGCCGTCTTTGACCCTCTTCGTTGCTTACGCACCTACACCACGCTATGACGAAGACGAAGTCCTTCGTTCTATATGGACCTCGAAAAATATTTCATAGATACTACTTTCTTTCATACTTTCTTCAAGGTCATTCTGGAGATTTCAGCGCGAAGTTTGGACCTAGAAGAAAGTCTGAAGAACGTCACATTGGGACCCACGGATTAGAATACAATGGAGAGGTTGAGAGGATATCTGAGTTTATCATGACGACACAAGCCAACCATAGCAACTCAGAATTGCAAAAGCCTCACTCTTATCGATGGACGTGGGAGTCTCCTTATGGAGAGTACCATAACGAAATAGACCACATCTTAGTAAATCAAAAGTTTTGCTTGACCGATGTCGCTGTTGTTCCTGAGTTCTGAAGTGGATCAGACCATCGCCTCCATCGCGCAATGTTCCGTTTTTCGCAAAAAGCAGAGAAAGCCGCTGTTCAAACAACGAAGTCTCAGAACTATCATAAACTTCGATGTATTCAAATCATTAGTCGGTTCCCGGGAAGATGCCGTTGTCGACAACATAGACGAAGATTACGACCGGCTCGTTGAATATCTTCACGTTAGCGTTAGAGAGTCGTGAAGTCACAAAGAGATGATTGTCTCCGCAGGCACTCGAGCTGATACGTCAACGTCGAATCGCTTGAGCTACAGAGAACCGAAACCCTTCGTCAGAACTTGCGCAACGCTGCAGGGAAGCTATAAAAGAAGACCTGAAAGAGAGACGAGCAGCAGTTATGACACAAGCTGCGGAAGCTGGGAAGAGAATTCGCAAAGCCCAGCGAGATTTCGCAAATTATAAGACCAAGATGATCGCACTCAGATGTCTTGGCGGGACACTTACAGCTTCCAGAAGAGCGATAGAGAAAATCATTCACCATTATACTCGGGTCTCATCGCTAGTCATGTCCTCTTACCGTCATATGAATTGAAGGAGGGTAAACTTATAGTTTCACCGGTCTTCCGTTCGAAATCCGACATGCTATATCGTCGGTGAAAACAGAACAACGTCCGGTGCGAACAGGATTAGACTAGAACACCTAGAGAACATACCGCCAGTTCTCATTAACTCCCTGGTCCGACTATTCACTGGCTACCTGTCAGAATTCAAGGTTTCCATTCAGTGGAAAACCAGCAAGACCGTGTTATTGTTCAAAAAGCGAGATCTTCACGACATAGGCAGCTATCGCCCATTCTGCCTGCTCTTCGTTACTGCCTATAAACTCTTGCTCAAGCCCTTAACAGGATTGACAGAGCACGGGACGAACGACAGCCATGTGAACAAGCAGGGTTTATAAAAGGAGTTGGTGCCACAGAGCACATCCACACATTTACAAGACTTACTAGAATTTTACGAGAGCTCAAACTACCGCTCTATTTTACTTTCGTCGATTTGAGAACTCCTTTGATTCAGTGGAAACATAGGCTGTTATAAAGGCTCTGGATAACTAGGGCATCCCTACTTGGTAGATAATGGTCCTTCGTAAGCTTTATAAAGATTTCACAACGAAAACATCTCTATTCTACAAAAATATCACCATTGACCTAATCAGAGGGGTTCGACAAGGCGATACAATTTCGCCAAAATTATTCGCTGCCACGCTCCGAAACGTCACGTAAATTAGACTGGGATGATATGGGAGTGAAAATTGACGGTCGACAATTAAACCATCTTCGCTTTCCTCATATACCGTCCTCATAACACCAAGCATCAGCCAAGCCAAACGAATTTTGACCGATTTCGACAACGCGTGTGGAAAGATTGGCCTTCAACTAAATCTGACAAAAACGATGTCCATAAAGAACGGATAGGGTTTGAATGCCCCATTTACGCTCAACGAAACGAACATTTTCGAATGCTCCAATTACGTCTATCTAGGCCGTGAGATCAACATTAAGCACGACCTAGCTCCAGAATTGAGCAGAGAAACGAGCTGCTTGAGGAACGTTTGAGAGCTTCGAGGATGTAGTGAGGAAAACCAAAAACATCCGAATCCGTGTCCACCTTCTCGATCCGACGATTATCAATGCCCTAACGTATTCATCAGAAACCTGATCGCTATGTCAGCAGGATGAAAAATCACTTGACATTATGTAACGCGCAGTTGAAAGATCGATGCTAGAAGTTTCCGTATTTCGAAAATAAGAGAAGGGATCCGATGTTCCGACATATGGCAGAGATCAAAGATCAGAAATGTCGTTCTACACGCCAGAATATCGAAAATTAGGTGGGCCGGGCAAGTGATGCGCTTCAACGCTTCAACGACAGCCGATAGATGAGAGCCGTTTCCGACTGGATTCCTCAGGTTACCAAGCGCTCTACAGGAAGACCACCGACCCATTGGCCAATTTCTTCACGAAAAGCATAGAAGAAAGATATGTTTTCCATCATTATTTGAGCCAACATGTCATGTGGTCTGGTAAGGGCTCTTGTACAGCCCAAGACACGTGTTTCGTCCTTACAGACTCATCAGCCGGGCAAGATAAAGGTATAATTATGATAAAAGTACCAGCCAATGAGCAATCGAGTGCACAACACTTTGTGCTAGGTGAATGTTTCACCTGACATAGAGTGTAAAGCGTACGTCGTCGATAACTATATATAAGGAGTGTGACGCTCCTGAGACAACTGACTATAAAAAGATCGACAGACGACGGGTTCTGCCCGGCTGATGAGTCTGTAAGGACGAAACACGTGTCTCGGGCTGTACAAGAGCCCTTGCCAGACCACATGACATGTTGGCTCAAATAACGATGAAAGGATATATTGAAATTTGACCGTGGTCTAAACAAAGCACTCGAGATGAAGGTATAAAGATATGTTTTTCAGCGAATCCATAGAGCGAGGGGGAACTACTGGTTTGCTCTTGCACGTGATAAGGAAAAATAGAAGAGTTGCCAAGGCTTGCTCGAGTCACTCGACGATCAACGGGATGACAGGTGATGCAGATGATAGTGCGTAAAACTGAAAAGGTGAAACTAAGTAGAACTGGCTCTACCTTAACACTGTAATTCGACAAGAGTTTATCGTTGTGGTTGAATAAAAAACCATTGAGAAGAAATCTTCAAAATGGCTTAGTGTTTACATTGTGGGCATCTTTAGATGCACTAGCACATTTCTGCCTTAAAATTTAAGATGTTATTACCTTTTTGTTTCACATCTACTTTGCCGCTGTCACATCTGTTGTTAACAATTCATACACACGTTCATTGTATGGCGTATATTTATTTACATATGATAACATCCAAATCAACTGTACCCAGATAAACGTTTCAAATCTTACTTGGTAAATATTCCACTAATGGTTCATATTTCTGCATTGTTTGTGAACTTCCTAAGTTGCCTACTTAATTGTGGTCATCATAGATCATCCGTCTTTTCCCAATTAAATTTGCTTAATCCCTATGGGACGGCTATAGAAATCGATGCGCGAAACGCTAAATATGCAATTTCCGCCATTTGCTTAAGGTTTTTTTCCGTCGTTTTCAAAAGGTTTTAGTAGTTCTCGTATTGCTTTGATAGGAAAAGTTTCTCTCTTTTCGCTTATATGATTTCAGTTAAGATAGATGCGTCTTGCATAGAGAAAAACGCGTTGTAGCATCTAGAATAAAAGTTCGCTTCTCATTTGCTTTCGCCTTCATTTTTAGCACACTCATTAATCGCTAAAGGCGCGAAAAGCATATCAGCTTGTAGATAATTTTTGGAGCATCAGAATCTACGTTTTTTTCCAAAAGTACTGTCAATGTGGCGGAGAATCCTAGACTGAGTAACAATATCTCAAACGCAATTGGTCGCTCCACCCCGGCCCCGTTCCCCAGCTCCGTGAGTTGGCCATTAATCCAAGCCGCCGAAAAGGTTGACAGCCGAGTAAAATGTGAAGGCAAGTCACAGAGACGACTTGTTAGCAAGATAATCGCCCGTTCTACCGCATACATCGACAGTGATCTACCGCATTGCACGTTAAAACGGCAGCAACTGTTATTATTTTATTGAGGAATTTTCTACCGCATGAACAGAAACACATCGAATAAAAGCGCGTGATCTTGACACAACGAAAAATTCTGTGCATGTTGACATGCTTTTTGTGCTTCTAGCAATTATACTCGCGGTAAAAATGAAGGCGAATGCGAGTGAAAAATAAATTTTTCCCGGATGCCACAGGTTTACAAAAGGGTGCTCAAAAGAACCGGCAACGTACGGTTGCAGGCATAGACTCAAGCTTTCGAATAAGTACAAATACTCTCATGAAAATTGCCTGTTCAGCGAATGAGATTGTCTTAGAAATTTGTCACCGTTTTTCACACAAGTACCAATTTTTCTTTCACACTCAAGCATTTCTCGCTGGACAGAGGTTATCATTTAGATTTTCAATAACCATTCGATAGCACAAATCTCAACAGTCTCAATGATCGGCTTGGTTTTTTGAGAACGACGTATTATTGCTACAGCTAGAAGACCATTGAGTTTCGCACTCGGGCTACGTGTCGGTTGCGCAGCGCAGTTTACATGTGGCGTCCGGTGCGCGCCTGGTGTAAAGCTCAATGTTCTCTTAGCTGTTACGGCGAGCTTAAAAGTTTTCCTCAAAACTGAGCATATCCTGAAAATTTTAAGTTAAATTTGCCGAGATTTGTGTTATCGAAAAACTGCTGAATTTTTTGAGGAAAAGCGTTGCTCATCGAGAGATGTTTAGGTGTCAAATAGCATATTCATTTCTCTGTTACAGTGCAATACAGAGAACTTTTGAAAAGTGACACATTTTCTAATTTTTCGAGATTTGAGCTGTAGAATAACTTGCTAAAATGTCTACAAAGAACGAAGAATGTTTTTTTTTTCGATATGGGTGCTGACAGGGGAAGTAACGTATCATGCGCAATAATGAACGCGCGCTCTTCCTACACTTAATCGAGTTATATATCAGAGATAGCTCCACATAAATCTTGATTAGAGATGTCTGGTTGTAGAAGATGTGTTTTCAAGCGACGTTCTCGCAAGACAGGCTATCCAACTGCGGAATAGGAGTTGAAAAATTACTTTTGTACTAGGATTTGATATTATCACTGAAAAATATAGTATTTCAAAAGGAGTAGTCACTCTTTGGACCGAAAAATCTTCACAAAAGATTCATTCGTGTTATTTTATTTTTATGTATCTATAAGACACCTCTGAGCTATAAACTTCACCTATAAATAGCAATAAACCACCTATGACGTCCAAGCGGCGGGCTAGCACCTTAGGCGTGAAATGTGATCTTCTTTTCACTCTAACGGCGTTATGTAGCATCCCTTTCAGAAAATAATTTTTTTATCAGAATTTCCGAGATTTGGGCTATTCAATGAATATTTAAACTTTAGGGGAGAGCTATAGAGCGACTCCAGCCGAGCAAGTGGAGAAAACTGAGTGTGAAAAAATTTTATTTTCGCTGTTATACCGTAGTAAAAAGTTTTTCTTTCTGAAGCTAAACAGGTATGTGCATTAGCAGAAAAGTAAGCTTTCGAATGTTTACCAATTGTCTAAAAGAAAACTTTTTTTGTAACAAGAAAGGCCTTCAAGCAATCATGTACCTGAGCTGGTGCAGGTCACCCGTAGGGTTAACACAACAAATCCATTTGGAAAATAAGGTACAGCATATAAAAAACTGTGACTTAAGCTACCGAACAATTATGGAAACATGAAAAAGAAATTTCTAGTTTTTCAACTGCATTTTTCGCAGTGGTTTGATGTTTCGTAAATACTTAAGAATCTGATGGTGAGCAAGCTGCATAACATCATAACACTGCGAAAAATGCGGTTGAAATAGCAGAAATTCGAGCATTAGTTACTAGAATGGCTGTTAGCTCAAGTGGGTTTATAAGGGAAAGTCGCATCCCCGACAAAATCTGTCTAAAGTTGGTGGCTGATAGCTAACATAGGGATGTTGAAGAATGAATGATGATGCAATGTGCCTTGGTGGTGTGATGATATAGCACGCATCCCCGGTAAGAATGAGACGCGGGTTCGATTCCTGGTTGAGACAGTGTTTCTGTTCACCACTCAGTTCTCTTAGGTATTTACGAGACATCAAAAAGGAGCAAAAATACGTTTTTAGAAATGTGTTATTCTTGGATAGGGAAATTGGGAAAAGTACTCCTTTGTTCCACACCCGGCCAATTCAACCATAAATTTGGTACGTCGACCTTTCGTATCAAACTCGGATAAGACGTTGCTGATCTCAGCCCATACAACATGACCAGCTCAACCAATACATTTAATGAATTAGTCTTTCGTATCATGACCGAATACGATATATTAGCTACTTTCTATATCTACTTTAATCAGTTCGACTCAATCATTTAGTGCACAGGTCTTCCGTATCAAACCAGTATACGACATTCTCTATTATCTACTTCTGCAGTTTGGCCAGTTTAGCCCGTCACAGATTTGGTCCAATGGTTAATCCGAGTCGAACTTAACGTAAGACATCGATCAAAGCCATCACTACATCATTCCATTGCACCAACTGATATTCGGCTCATTGGAAAAGTCAATCAGTGCTACGATTCTAATATTCTCCTGAAACAGCCGATTTGAACTCAAGAGAGCAACTAATATTCGACGAATTAAGAGACAACACGGACGACATTACGGCAAGATTCTTCCCTTCAAGCACGTCATTTTCCATATAAGTTATACGAGAAAAATATGTCAAACACCATTTCCTCACGCGTGGAGACATTAACGAAAGCGGTCAATCGCCTGAAATCCTCATTTGACACTTGCGAAAATTAGGTTAGTAATCCAGTAGACAGCCTCCCTGACGAATCCTAACGAGCGGAATACACGCCACACGAAGAAGCTAAAAAACAAGCGATATGGGCTATTTAGAAAACCGAAGCCAAGTGCAGACAGCACTGAATATATTCTGCGAACAACTTCGAGCTGCAAACTCCAGTATCAGTGAAACAGAGGCAATGCATCAAAGTGAGCATAAAAAAAAACACTGTAGCACTTTTACAAGGCATAAGATTACCTCTTTAAGCTTCTAAACCTAGAAAATAAAATAAAATAAAATAAAAAGCACAGAAAGCAACAACGATGACACTTGCGTTGCCCCACCAGTAACAAATTTACCACTATCCTATTATCGATGATGTATGAGATTGGAAAATAATTAGACGAGACATTCGAACACTCTGTCCATTCCAAGCAGATGGGTGATCACTCCAAAATGAAATATCTATCAAATACTCTCCAAAGAAAAATTAGAACGTTCGTTTAGCAATAGGAATTATCACGAGCACCATATTCAATAATAATCGACCATTTAAAGGCTGAGTATGAGAAGGAAACCTCTGGTAAATATACTATTGGAGCGACTACATAGAGTACAAGCGGACAGTAATCGACTAGACGATCAAAAAACCCTGTGCGAAAGTCTCCACTCTGTGGTCATCCATTTACATCATAAAGGAGTACAGGTCGATAACACATATCGGCAACAGCAACTTCTAGAAAAGTTTACCTAAAGAAATTCAGCAGCATAAATGAAGCAGTGTTGTGTCAGATAGATACACAGGACAGTGGGTTCCTCCAAACAATCCGAGAATACATAACCAAAGAACTGAAAAAAACAGGGTCAGTTAGACAAATCTGTTGCGCCGGCGATTAAAAGCAACAACACATCGCATAATCACCCAACCGAGGATGTACATAAACCATCATAAAACAGTCCCAAGTAAACCACGTTCGTGATTTCACTGCAGAAATGTAGAACGCCTATGCACTAACTGTATTACGATAAAAACTCATCAAAAAAGAGTACAGATGTAAAAATCGCAGTCTTCGCTTCAATTGTGGTCCATCATATCACTGCTTACTTGAATGCATGGCAGATTCCTACGGAAAAAATACAGCAAGCACAGAAAAATAAGCTTCCACTTGTAGGCAACAGCAACTACCGTAGCCTCTAGAAGAGGAGAACGATCTAGAGGACAAACCGCCTACATAACCGCAGAACCTCTCAAAGGGAAGGAAGGTAACCCGGTCTACGATCAATACAGTAGCCTCGATACATGGCGACCATTCCATTGCTCTTCACGCAGATCACTTTACACTGCAGGAACAACAGATCACTACATGTCAAGTGATAGGATTACTTAACACTGCAGTAATTGAAGTGAAAACTCCGAAACGTCTAGCACCTAATAAATATCACAAACAGACCTGAATAAAAGCTTTAAATATGCTTTGAGGGTGCACTGAATATTAAGCGAGGTCTTGAAAAATGACGCAATATAAAAGCAAGCATTATCATCAAGATGATGTCCCAAAACTTAGAAGCCTGCGGAGTAATGAGGAAATCATAGAAATTCCACCACCCACAAATATTCTCAAGCGCTACTGAAAACCAAATTCGTCTCATTTCGATATCCGGGAAAATATTGGCTAGACACGCCAAAATTGAATGAAAGTCGATGTTTTTGAGCACATCAAATGAAAGCCAATGCATGGACCGGCTATGGTGCAGTGCTTGTCATTTTGCCTCTGCTACTGTAAAATAACATTGCGTGCTTCAATTGAAGTTTTTCAAAATTCAACACGAACATCAAATTCTTCAATTTATACGAACGCAGTTATTATCGTCTATCCCTAGCCCAAATTTACTGACTGAATCAAAGCAACCTGTTGGAAGCGAAGAGAATCCCACAGCAGATCTTCTCCTCGCTCAGCAATTCAATTTGAGCGACATGGAGTGAGTATTTAGCTATATTTAGCACTCATAAACTTTTCACAGAAAAAATGGTGGTTCAGCAGTATTGCATGTGCTTTCGGTATGACTATCAGGCGTAAAAGAACCACCGCATTTTACTATGCAAACTGACGAAGTGTCGATTACGCAAAGCTTCGAAAAACGTTGTACATATTATACCTTTCCTTCGAGTGCTTTATTAAGACCACGCTCAAATTTCAATAGATCCTTTCATTATTATTTGAGCCAACATGTCATGTGGCCTGGTAAAGGCTCTTGCACAGCCCGAGACACGTGTTTCGTCCTTACAGACTCATCAGGCGGGCAGAACCCGTCGTCTGTCGATCTTAGGTCGTCGATAACTATATATAAGGAGTGTGACGCTCCCGAGAGAACTGACTATGAAAAGATCGGCAGACGACGGGTTCTGCCCGGCTGATGAGTCTGTAAGGACGAAACACGTGTCTCGGGCTGTGCAAGAGCCCTTACCAGACCACATGACATGTTGGCTCAAATAATAATGAAAAGTTGTACGCTCTTCGATTAACAGTGTTATACCACGCACATGGAAACGTAAACGCTTTCTGTAACAAATTTCAATTCCTACTTGTATATTCATGGGTGATAAGTTTTTTAGGATAACACATCCACGCCATCGGCTTCTGAATGTCATCTGTCACCTATGTCACCTGCCGCCCTGTTGATCGTTGAGTGACTTGGGCGGGCACCAGCAACACATCACATTCATTCTTTCATATTGCGCACAAGAGTAGCCTAGTAGGTCCATCTCGCTCTAGGCATTCATCGAGCATCATATCACTCTTTTAGTCTTTTCGCAAAGAAATCGAGCCATCGGGTCGGTGGTCTTTCTGTACAGCGCTTGATATCCCGAGGAATCCAGTCGGTAACGGCTCTCGTCCATCGGTTGCCGTTGAAGTGCATCACGTGTCCAGCTCAGCTTGTTTTCGAGATCCTGCTGTATAGAATAGCGTTTTTGATCTTCGATCGTTGACGTGGGTTGGAACATCGGATGTTTTCTCTCATTTGCCAGATACTGGATACTCGTAGTATCGATCTTTCGACTGTGCGTTCAATGAAGCCAAGTGATCTTTAATCCTGCTTACGCAGCGACCAGGTTTCTGCTTCATACGTCAGGGCAGGGCGAAAAGGTGGGCACGGAGTCGGATGTCTTTGTTCTCTTCACTACATCTTCGATGCTCTTAAACTTTCCCAATCCACTCGTTTTCTCCTGCTCAACTCTGGGGCTAGCTCGTTCATCATGTTAATTTGAAGACCTAGATGGACGTAATTGGAGTATTCGGAGATATCCGCTTCGTTAAGCGTGAATGGGGCACTAATAACCCATCCTTTCCTCATAAACATCGTTTTCGTTAGATTTAGAAAGCCAATCTTTCTGCAAGCGTTGTCAAAATCGGTCAACAATCGCTCCGTTTTGCTGATGCCTGATGTTATGAAGACAATGTCATCAGCGAAGCGAAGATGGTTTAATTGTCGACCGTCAATTTTCATCTGACTATCAATTTTATGTAAAAACCGTTGAGTTCTTTTACTATCTGATGACGGAAGTGCTGAAAAGTCAATGAGCGGTCAGTCATGTGAGCGAACATTCTCTGTGCGTTTGAACTACTGAAATCATAAAATTGGGCTTGTCAATATTTTGCGCTGTTTTATTCCGAATAGCAAGGAATGCTCAATTTCGATTTTCGTTGAATTTCACCGTTGACTAACAATTTTTTGCTCAAATGATGAGCTTTCACAAGACTGTTAGGCAACTTTATTTGACTAGTTCTTTGACAGTTTGCTTCAATCAAAGCCACGATGATTTAAGTCGAGTCTCCACAGTTATTCTTTAGGCAATGTTGGTTTTCACAGCCGTCACATTGACACAAATCGAGTGTTAAAAACAGCGAAAAACAAACGTGTGCCCAGAGTTGCCCTTTCATACCGAATTTCGGCAACGCTAAACTAGTCTAACGCCTACAATCAGTTTATATGAAATAACGCTGTGAAACAATATTGTCCACACAGCCTTTGATGTAATAGTTTTATAGATTCATTTGTGAAAGTTTGCCGACTCAGTGCTTTGTGCTCAGCACATTGTATTTAGGACATAAGGAATACTTAAGCGAAAGTGTTTTATGCTTACCATTTCAGCTAGAACAACAAGGAACTACAACAACACAGAAGTGATTAGTCACGTTAATGCATATTCAGCTCCATTTCCTGCCCATAAAGAGTCGTAACGAAGCTAACGATTCTACTGCACTGGCGATGTTCCAATTTTCCACTTTAAAAACAACAAGCAAACGTGCCACGTTTCGAGCTGGACAACTTCTTCTAAAATAACAAAATTACGATGGAACACTTCCTGACAATGTATTTTAAGCCTCTCATAAGGTCTCTTACGGCCAGTCATGCAGTGCAAGAAATGTGTTTCGGCCTTCCAGGCTCGTCAGTTCAGTTGCACGGTACCCTTTCATTCAGTCATTTCCTCGGGAATTCTACCTCTGTAGAATGAAAACGACGACAAACTTTTTACACCCAACGTACGGTGAAAAAATCACAGTGGAGTTCTTTCATAGTGATTGATTGTCGATATAGCTGTCGACATATTTAAGAAATCTTTCAATCGACTATTCTGCGACCTGGCTCAGGAACAATATAATCTGAAATATATTTTGAGCCTCTTATGAAATCTGTTATGGGCACTTATACAGTGTCATGTGTCCCAGCCCTGCAGCTTCGTCAGCACATAACAAACCTATGAAAGGCTCAAAATACATTGTCAAATTATACTATTCTTGAACGAGGTCTTAAAATAGTCGATTGAAAGGTTTCAAACCTTTTCTCTCTCGACTACAAGTGTGTTATCACCAACATAAGGACGTAAAACTTGTCCATTACAACTGCGTTTTATGTGTAAATTCTGCAAACTGACAAGTATGTAAATTTTCTATCTAGTCGCCAAATTATTGGCGCACAAATGAATGGCCATTGAAATCAATGAAAACCATCCGTATGGTATAAAGAGCTGGAATCAAAAGGTGGGGTCAGTCAACGTTCTACACTGGATTGTCCTCATGGACAAAACAACGGTCACCTGCCACAAGTCGGCCCGTTGATCGTCGGGTGACTTAAGCAGGCACCAATAGTACTTCCATTGTTTTCTATCGCATGCAGAAGTAAGTAAGTCTTTGCTCTAGATTTTCGTTGGGCACCTTATCTTTCTTTTAGGCTCCTCGTGAAGACGTCGACCATTGGGTCGTCTTCTGTGCTGTGTTTGACATCATGAGTAATCCAGCGGTGACGACTTTCGCCCATCGATTGTTGTAGAAGCACATTTACGTGCCTTGCTCACTCTTTGATTGCTTGACATGCAGATCGGTATCTTTGATTTCCAATCGTTGGCATGAGTCAGAACTTCAATACTCCTTAGCGAGATGCTATGCATTTCTTGTATCGACCTCTATACTGTATGTTCTCATAAGGATATAGCATGTTTTGAGCCGATAGGTCTGACGGTTTACAGTCGCCTGTTTTGTCCTATTGATACTCAGTACCACCCTCCCTCGGTTCAGCCAATCCCTTAGGTTAAATAATCCTCCAAAGGAATCGGCGCCGGGTAAAAATCACCCCAAGTCAGGTGATGCACTTACCTGGCATTGTGGTGACCGGCAGTCGAGTACGTAGCTGTAATGAATTAAACCTCTTCTATAAACCGTTTTTCATAGACTATCGACTGCCGGTCACCACAAAGTCACGTAACTACATCACCTGACTTGAGGTGATTTTTATTCGGTGCCGCTTTCTTTGGAGGAATATTTGACTTCAAGGTATTGGCTAAACCGAAGTAGGGTGGTAATGGTGGGTCCCAATAGGACGAAACAGGCGCCCATATACCACTAGGCCTATCAACTCAAAACATTTATGTTCTTAGTAATGCCAAATGAGCTTTCATCCTGCTACGCAGCGACCATGTTTCTGACTAATAGATGAGGGCACGGATGATTACTTCGATGATTATATAGCGGTATCTCTCTAAAAGACGACTATTGATTTGCATATATTCCAATTTATGGTAGTTCTGGAATTTCGATATCCAAATTCAAAGGCTCTTTCTTCTGTTCGTGAAAAATGCGATGATGCGTGAAAAGTACGCTGATCTGAACCTGTGCAGAATTTGGAGTAGCAACGTTATGGTACTCTTTATTAGAACACTGCTAAGTCCATTGTAGGGTATTTGAAATTGTGAGATAGCACGGAGATCACCTTTGATCACTGTGAAAAATTCGGATAACTTTTTATTCTTTTTATTCAATTCTGGTTCGCGCGCCCTTATGAGACCTTCTTCCTTCTTCAGACCTTCTTCTAAGTTCGGCCTTCACGTTAAGTTCTCCAATGATGACCTTGAAGAATCTATGGTCTTTTCTAAAGAGCTTATCGAAGTCCATATAGAGTCCGCTGACTTCGTCTTCGACATAGCTTCATGTTGGTGCGTAAACAACGATAATGTTCATGTCAACAATAATCGACATTGCTTTAATCTCAAAGTATAGTTATTCAATAGATCCTTTCATTATTATTTGAGCCAACTTGTCATGTGGTCTGGTAAGGGCTCTTGTACAGCCCAATACACGTCTGTAAGGACGAAACATGTGTATCGGGCTGTACATGAGCCCTTACTAGACCACATGACAAGTTGGCTTAAATAATAATGGAAGGATCTATTAGAATTTGAGCGTGGTCTAAACAAAGCACTCGAAATAAAGGTATATTTATGATAAAAGTACCAGCCAAAATAGCAATCAAGTGCGCAACACTCTGTGCTAGGTGAAAATTTCACTTGACATAGAGTGTAAAACATACGTCTTCGATGACTCTCTATAAGGAGTGTAAGGCTCTCGAGAGAACTGACTATGAAAAGATTGAAAGACGACGGGTTCTGCCCAGCTGACGAGTCTGTAAGGACGAAACACGTGTATCGGGCTGTACAAGTGCCCTTACCAGACCACATGACAGGTTTGCTCAAATAATAATGAAAGGATCCATTGAAATTTAAGCGTGGTCTAAACAAAGCACTCGAAAATAAAGCTATAGTTATTTAGTTTAGTGGACGTTCAAGGTCAATCGAACGAGGAATGGCACTCCCCTCAAGGCCTCGTTTAGGAAAAGGTCTAATACATGAATACATAGATTCAGCGCGCGCTAAATTCATAACCATAGAACCTTTTTTATTTCAGCAAGCAGATCAACCCAAATAGTGACATCCCATTTGCCCTCTTTCAATCGGATGAATTCTGCATGGCTTATAGGGAATAATCAAACAATATTGTTTTCTATTCGGATCACTTTAAAATTTTAAGATTTGATCCTTTCATTATTATTTGAGCCAACATGTCATGTGGCCTGGTAAAGGCTCTTGTACAGCCCGAGACACGTGTTTCGTCCTTACAGACTCATCAGCCGGGCAGAACCCGTCGTCTGTCGATCTTTTCATAGTCAGTTCTCTTGGGAGCGTCACACTCCTCATATCTAGTTATCGACGACCTACGTTTTACACTCTATGCCAGGTGTCTATGTCATTCACCTAACACAGAGTGTTTTCGCACTCGATTGCTAGCTGGCTGGTATTTTATCATATTATACCTTTCCTTCGAGTGCTTTATTAAGACCACGCTCAAATTTCAATAGATCCTTTCATTATTATTTGAGCCAACATGTCATGTGGTCTGGTAAAGGCTCTTGTACAGCCCGAGACACGTGTTTCGTCCTTACAGACTCATCAGCCGGGCAGAACCCGTCGTCTGTCGATCTTTTCATAGTCAGTTCTCTCGGGAGCGTCACACTCCTTATTTATAGTTATCGACGACGTACGCTTTACACTCTATGTCAGGTGAAACATTCATCTAACTCAGAGTGTTGTGCACTTGATTGCTCAATGGCTGGTACTTTTATCATAATTATACCTTTAACCTTCACCTGACATAGAGTGTAAAGCGCACGTCGTCGATAACTATATATAATGAGTGTGACGCTCCCGAGAGAACTGACTATAAAAAAATCGACAGACGACGGGTTCTACCCGGCTGATGAGTCTGTAAGGACGAAACACATGTCTCGCGCTGTACAAGAGCCCTTACCAGACCACATAACATGTTGGCTCAAATAATGATGAAAGTATATTTTAAGCTTTCAATTTATCACTGAAAGTTCTGAAGTCATTGTCTGGCAAAAGAGGTTCCTTTGCAATTCGCGCCAGTTAATGGAAAACAGGTTTGTATCACGCTCATAGAAAGCGCAAGATTTGTGGAAGGTACTAAGCAGTATGAATCATGCATCATAAAGTAGATTCAAAAACATGAATTCGCTCAAGCTCTGCATAATGATGAGGAAACGAATGGCGTATGTAGCAATTGTGGCTTCTGTATTACGATTTTAGACAGCAGAAGAAATCGAGACAACTGGGCGAGTAAATTTTGAGCAGGATAAATCACACATCATAGAGATATATCTTTAATTTCTTTACTTGACCCGTGCTCACAGTTTTCTCATTGTGCGGATCCCAATACTTGTACCATCCAGTTTTTATTATTTGCTTCCTTCTACGTCGTAGATACTGATGGAGCATGTCTACTTGCAATCTAAAGGATACATGGCAGTGATGTGCCTTAGAGTCGTTGATGTCTGCTCAAGAATGTGCGGGGAGGAGTCAGTCTTGCGCCCACGCCTCAACGAGCATCACAACCACTACGGCCACGACCCACCCATACAAATATTAGATTATTAAAATTATATACTGCATGTGGAGGAGCTGGGGGGGGGGGGGGGCGGCAGAGTGGTTGGGATGGTCGGCGCGGCGCACGTGGAGCTGAACTCCACCTCTCAACACTGTCGTGCAGTCAACAAGAAAGCCCTATGAAACGTCTGTGAGTCGCTGGTAAGCACAGTACGAACCATCAGTGAGTCGGTTGTTATGGCTCAATGTCTAAGCAACAAATTTACTATATGATTATCTACAAGTAGTTGGAATTACTAGCCATGAGTGTGTTAAGTAAGAAAACAAAATTATTAGGAAGATTAAGTGATATGTGAAAAGTTTGAATGAGCCTTTAACATCATTGCTGCGTGAACAAAACTTCTGAATTTACGGTTCGATTGCGGCACTCATTATCCTAGTTAGAATGAGCTGAGCCTAAGAAAACCATTAATTTAAGTTTTCCATGATGGCTCAGTTGCGGATGCAAGAATAACGTCAAAAGAAGTTTTTCTCAACTCTAGGTCTTAGATCAACTAATCCGTGTACACTTCATGTTACCAGAAGTCCAAATTTGTGAACACACCGTATATGTATAAGATACTTTGCACTGAATTTGTTCACAAAGCTCTAAGGCAGTATAAGCGTCCGATTGCCGAGCAGTTTGTTGTTAAAAGTGTTACGACTATTCTACATGTGGCAGTATGTACGGACAGATTTGTATGTGCGGCGAAAAGAGTGAAAAAGTATAACTCAGACCTTTTGTCGATCTGTTCTATGATATACAAAAGTTATATATTTGGGTCAATACTTCGACTATACTCCGATACCCTGACGGGACACTTACAGCTTCAAGAAGGGCTATGGAGGAAATCATCCACCAATACTACTCGGATCTCTTCGCTAGCCATGTCCTCTTACCGTCATATAAATTGAAGGAGGGTGAACTTATAGTTTCACCGGTCTTCCGTTTCGAAATCCGACATGCTATATCGTCGGTGAAGAACAGAACAACACCCGGTCCAGACAGGATTAGACCAGAACATCTGAAGAATCTGCCGCCAGTTCTCATCAACACCCTGGTTCGGCCGCTACCTGTCAGAATGCAAGGTCCCTATTCAATGGAAAACAAGCAAGACCGTATTGTTGCTCAAAAAGGGAGACCTTCACGACATAGCAATTAACGCCCAATCTGCTTGCTGTCCGTTGTCTATAAACTCTTTACTCGAGTCATCCTAAACAGGATTGACAGAACACTGGACGAAGGACAGCCATGCGAACAAACAGGGTTCCGAAAAGGATTCAGTTCCATGGACCACATCCACACGATTACAAGACTCATCGAAGTTTCACGAGAGTACAAACAACCACTCTGCCTCACTTTCATCGATCTTAAGAAAGCCTTTGATTCAGTGGAAACAGAAGTGGTTATAGGGGCTCTGGATAACCAGGGCGTCCCTACTCGGTACATAATGATCCTTCGTGAGCTTTATAAAGATTTCACGACCAGAATATCTCCATTCTACAACAATATCACCATTGACGTAAGAAGAGGGGTTCGACAAGGCGATACAATATCGCCAAAACTATTCACTGCCACCCTACAAAACGTCATGCGAACATTAGAATGGGACGAAATGGGAGTGAAAATTGACGGTCGACAACTAAACCATCTTCGTTATGCTGACGATATCGTTCTCATAACATCAAACATCAGCCAAGCGGAACGAATGCTGACCGATTTTGATAACGCCTGTGCAAAGATTGGTCTTCAACTAAATCTAACGAAAAGAATGTTCATGAGGAACGGATGGGTTTCGAATGCCCCATTCACGCTCAACGGAACGACAATCTCCGAATGCTCCAGTTACGTCTATCTAGGTCGTGAAATCAACATGATGAACGACCTAGCTCCAGAGTTGAGCAGGAGGAAACGAGCGGCTTGGGGAACGTTTAAAGCATCGAAGATGTAGTGAAGAGGACAAAGAACATCCGACTCCGTGCTCACCTTTTCGACTCGACAATTATCCCTGCCCTAACGTATGCAGCAGAAACCTGGTCGTTACGTAAGCAGGATGAAAGATCACTTGCCGTTATCGAACGCGCAGTCGAAAGGTCGATGCTAGGAGTATCTCGTATTTCGCAAATGAGACAAAGGATCCGAACTTCCGACCTACGTCAACGATCGAAAATCAGAGACGCCGTTCTACACGCCAGGATATCGAAAATAAGGTGGGCCGGACACGTGATGCGCTTCAACGACAACCGATGGACGAGAGCCGTTACCGACTGGATTCCTCGGGACGTCAAGCGCTCTAAAGGAAGACCACTGACCCGTTGGTCCGATTTCTTCACGAAAGCGATGGAAGAAAGATATGATGCTCAGCGAATTCCTAGAGCAAGGAGGACCCACTGGGCTACTCTTGCACGCGATAGGGAAAAATGGAAGAGTTGCTGGTACCCGCTCGAGTCACTCGACGATCAACGGGACGACAGGTGATACAGGTGATACTTCGACCGTATTCAAAAGACAATGGATGAAGCGTCGACGTTGCCTTATCTCCGTGAAAAGTCTCATACTTTCATCTACATCAAGAGCCGTATATGCTGTTCAATGCGTCCTTGATCTATGCCTGCGATAACCTACCAACGTATCAAGTCCGGGCTTTGTTGTCATCACTTTTTCAAAGTCTCTTTCTCTTGAACATATCAGAGAGATGGAAGCCTTTTTTCTAAAACATGAGATCGAAATAGCATTTCGGTGAACGCTACTCTACATGACGTTTCTGGAAAAACGATTATGCCGTGCAACAAACTCCGATACTGTGATAGCTGTGAAGAGAAGACGAAAACGAGAAGTGACCAAACAACCACACTTGACAAGAAACCAATGACATCGATGGTTTCATTACACAGTTATCATTTGTTCCACAACAATATAAGACTCCATCCATTGATTAACAATATAATGCTCTCACAAAGATGCTATTTGTTAGACAGTAGGTTTTTCAATAGTCGGATTAGAGATATGCCAGTAAGCACAGGTGTGCTTAAATCTAGTGTATGCAATGAAAAGTATGTTGAATAATACAAGAAAGTAAATGCAAACAGCGGAAGTAACGCGTTATGTGTTAGCACGTGCGTTGTTACCCTTCCTATCAATAATCTCAAACTCCCTTCAATGATCTGCATAGATGCATGACATTGGAATAATAAAAGAAAAAGACCTGCGGAATACTATCGTTAGTTAGACCACCAATATTACCACCTCTATTCACTTTCTTCACTATAAACACCATATACACTCTGCGATTTTTCTACTACATCGTTTTGTAGCAGCGTTGTCGTGTTATAACTAGTCGTCCAAGATTGCTAAGTGATGTGCAAAACATTCGACCTCAGTCGGCGGATGTACCATCTTTCACCTAACTGGAGACATTATATATATTGAATCTTATCATAATACATTATCTTTCAGTAGTTTCGCAAGATCATTATACTTTCCCACATTCAAGAAATCTATCTATAAGCCGTATGATTAGCGAGTTACCGCTTATTCGGGCTCAAAGTGCTGAAATTTCAGATCAAGATAGATAAACAGGAGGCACAAGCATTTCGAGATCTATTCAAAACTCATCGAATTTTTTATCACGTTGTTCATAGACGATACGCAGCGATATACATGTAAATGCTCATCGCTTTAAGATAAAGCTTTCTGTTAACGATTGAAACGGAGCTCTATAATACTTGTCTCATAGTGAGATTTCATCTGCAACTTAATGTGTTTTCAAAAGAGGTGTTAAGTTCCGCAGTTGGATCGCAAATCTTACCTCGATTTACTGAAAGACATTTTTCGTACAAACTGATGCTGATACTGCAATTTCCATTCATGCATGTGAGCTTGAACAGCAATCCCTTTTCGAGCATTCTACTATCATATTCATCTTATATTGCTTTTTACATACTTTTCCTCTAGATGGCTGAATATTGTATGCTTTTTTCCACTAGTTTTACAGAATAGGAATTGAGATATCAAGGTAATATTTTCTGATATCATTATTTATTCTACAATTCCAATTTACATTGTGTTCAGGTAGATTTCATTTAGCTCGTCCATTTCTTCATATTTATATCATAATTTCCAACGTACTCCTACGAACTCAAACTCACTCGGCAAAGGCTTCAGAACATCAATGAGTTATGTGGTAAGGAGGTGATAAGGAATGCACAGAACGAAGTTTGCGCCAAATGCTCGTCAAGGTGATTTTGACGTGTGATATTACGGAGTACTCGCGGACATCCCTTTGCTATTGACGGATAAGATTGAAGAATATGGTGAATTGAACGAGAATTAAATACACTCAGAATTGACCAACAACGCTAATGAACTCATTCTGATCATTATCCCAACTGTTTCAAAAATCCGAAAACTATAGGAAGATCGCAAAATTCAATAACAGTCATAGAAGTCACAACTCTGACTTCTCATTGACTGCTTTTTTTTCAACTTTTCTAATGGCAGGTGTCTAGAAGCTTCAGAGGCGTGCCAGTAGTTGTAGAATTCGGCAAATGCACCACCTGTCGAAGTTTTAGTGGCGTGTGCGTGAAGGAAGTCTACGTGTAGTAGCAAATGTGCCAGAGTAGTTCAGCTTGCCTTAGTTGCAAGAACTTGTGTTTATTCCTCGATGAGTGTGTGGTGAACGTGCGATGCGTTTTGAGCATCCTGCCACGTTGCTCTTCCTATATTTATTCGAACAATCACTAATTTTCTACACGATTAACCCATAAAATACAATAGTAACAAATAGTAATATTACAGAAGAGTAATCCACGATGGCGATACTGCGTAATGAAAGAACAATAGGATGAGATCGATTATGATGATTTCTTATGAGATGAGGGTTAAGATCCGAAGAAATGAGATGTATGAATGGCAATGAGCAGCGTATAAAGATGAGTAATATCAAGATGAGGCATGGAACGACTCCATGATATTCAAAGTAGCAATCGCTTGAACAGTAAAGTCATGATGGAGCAAGTTCAATGATGTAATAAGGTGCATGAATGACAATGAGCAGCGTACAATGATGAATGGGATCACAAAGAGCTATAGAACGACTATATGAGGTTCAAAGCGAGTGGTGGTCACTGGACAGTAGAGATATGATGTGAGAGGCTCAATACGGTGAACCTGTCTACGGAGCACGACTAGACGTCGGAGTCTTGGGTGTTGCTATTCACGGCCCTTAGGAGTTTGCATTGAGGTGGCAGCTACCATGATTGATATGGCCTGAATATCAGCTGGCCAGATGGTCTAACATGAGATTTTGTTGCAACGCGACGGACAGTGGCCCTCATAATCGTCTCGGAGTGTTTGACAGCATGGGATAATAAGAAGTGGTCACCTTGTCGCCGGTGGCAAAGCAACATAGCCCATTTTGATATGCTTCATCGCAAAAGTAGGGAACCCGTATTTCGACTTAAATTCTTGATGATGAACACGAGTTTGTTATACGCGGACTTGAAGTTGGCTGTTCCTTCTTCAATTTGGAAATGCTGTTATTTGACTCAGAAGGTTAATCGAGCAACTAACACCTATCCGACGACGAACAATTGCTATGGAGACATATAAAAGTCAGAAAAGTACCATTACAATATTCGCACTACTCATAAGAATAATGTAAGTAAGTCAGAGCTTTGTAAGCCTTGCATTGCTCGTCGACATAGAAAATAAGCTTCGGTCTTCTTTCGATGACATCAATGGCTTGTCGTTTGCCATAATAGTCGGTGTGAACGCAAGTGATTCCTTCACGTGCATACTGTTCTTGCTTCAGTTTGAACAAAGGCTTAATTAGAAGTTTTGGTTTACGCAATACAGCTCTGCATAGAACTATGTCTTCAGAAGGCAGAACAAGGCACCTGATGAAGGAAATTCTTAGTTGCTTGAAGTGTTGATGAACTTTTTCGCTCGCTCAAATAATACAGAACTGTTCGAAGATGTTCACATCAAGCGTCTCGATACTAAATCAGTATGTAAGTAAGTAGGTAAGTTTTTCACAATAAGGGTCTTCTCATAAGTTTTGGCACTAGAGCAATAAACACCAAATTTATTAACAAAAAGAAATCAAGTTTGCTTAACAACACTATTCATAGTATACGCCATCAATAAAAGTAAAAGTCAGATCCTCTTCAACTGCTTCGATGGCGGCCTCTCAACCAACTTTGCCTCTTCGGGATGTCCGGAGTGCACCTGGTCCTTCGAGTTGGTGTCGCCTGCCCGAAACTAAGAAAAGAACATGTTATTCGCCTGGACACAAATTCTTGAGCTCTTGCATGATTGATGTTCCTGAAGGTGGTTTGTGTAGCGCGTCCCTATTTGTATTCGTAAAGAAGCAAATTGCGATTGAGACTTCCTTGAACAGCCATGGTGCGGTAAATATGGAAAAACTGGGTATCCAAAAAAACCTCACAAAGTTTTTAGAAAGAAGTGTTGATTTGTTGCTTGAAGGGTGGCAGAAATGTGTTGAGGCTGATGGTGCATTCTTCAAATAGTGTTGTTACGCGATTTTTATCAGTTCCGGCTAATAAATCTGGTGTTTATTGCTCTAATGACAGAACTCATGACAAGACTCAATGTTTCCATTCTTTAACGATATTACCATAAGCATAAGAGGGGGAGTGCGACAAAGCTATCGATCTCGCCTAAATAATTCACTGCTACACTCCAGAATGCCATGCTATCATTAGATAGGACATTAAGGAAGTAGATGACAATTACATTACCTCGGATTTGCTGATTATACTATAACATCAAAAATCAACCAAGCAGAACGAATTGACTGATTGCAACAACGCATGTGCAGGAACTGGTCTTCGATCGAATTTCGCAAAAGCGATGTACATGGAGAGCGAAATGGTTTCGAATGTCCCATTCAAACTTAAATGATTAAACTTCTTTCTACACTACAGTTAAGGCTATCAAGCTCAACAAGTCAATATGACGAACGATTCAGCTCCAGAGTTCAGCAGAAAGAAGCGAGCGGCGTGGAGAACGTTCAAGAGCATAAAAGATGTAGCGTAGAGAACAAAGAACACTTAATTCCGTGTCCACGTTTTTGGCTCAAGGGTAATACCTTCCTTAACGTATGCATTAGAAATCGGTCGTTACGTAAGCTGGATGAAAGACCACTTAACGCTACTGAGTGCGCAGTCGAAAGGCCGATGCCACGATTTCACGTATCTCACAAACGACAGGATAAATCCGTAGATCTGACCAATCTTGACGATTAAAATCAAGGACGTCGTTCCACACGCTAGATATCTCAGATTAGACGAGCTTGACATGCAACACACTTTAACGACAATTGATGGACGACAGTCGTTATCGACTGAATTTCTCGAGGTGTCAAGCGCACAGCAGGAGTACCATCAATTCGATGGTGAAACATTTTCACAGAAATCGAAGAAGAAGAAGAGTATGATGCTGAACAACTCCCTACAGCGAAAAGAACCCACTGGATTACTCTTGAACGTGATAGGGGAAAATGACATTGTGTGGCCTCATAAGTGTTTTCAAGGTTGTCACGCCCCTCGTATCAAATGTTTCTTTAAGACCTTGCTCAAAGCAATATGATCTGATAAAATAATTTTGGGAACTTTCATAAGCCCTGTTATGGCACTTATGCACTGCAAGACACGTTTCAGCACTGCAGCCTCCTCGGTTGCACGACACCTTTAGGTTGAGTCTGTTCCGCGTGGATATAACCTCTATCTGTAGGAGCAGAGCAAAATACTTTTACGCGCCGTGAAGTGATAGAATCACCGAACTCGATTCCTCGTGTCTGATAGCACATAATTGCATGTCCTTCATTTCGAGTATTTTTCAAGACCTCGCTCAAAACAGCATAATCTGATAACGTGTTTTGAGCCTTTCGTGAGGTTTCTTATTATCATACGGCGTGTGTAAGTATTTCGGCGTCGTTTTCTATAGATGGGAAATCTCTCCGCGGAACTGACTGAACCGGAAGGCACTGTGCATTTGGCGAGGCTACAATGCCAAAAAACATATCTTGCACTGTATTATGAGTGCCATAATAGACCTCATTGAAGGTTCAAAAAACATGATTTACGGAATTCTTGGAACTGTGCTGCCGCCTCTTCACATTCGTCTAGAAACATCACTGTTACTCATCAATTTTTGATTACTGTTTGATCTCTTGCTTGGATCGTTCACATCATTTCCCGAAAACACGAGAACTGTAAATGTTCCGAAAAGTATAGAAGATGCAGAAGGAAGAAGATTGAGAATAGTAGCAGAAAGTTCAAAAATAACCAGTATGGGGTGGTGGAAAAATGCATCAAGGAAATCAAATGATAAAAAAATGTAGAAGTAATATTTGAGAAAACGGAAATTAATACTGATTTTAATGCACTACACCTGTGTAATTGGTTCTTAGATCCCTTCCCAAACCCGTTACTAATCGGTTAGCCGAAACAGATAACAGAATCCTGGTTCAACTACTGCCTAATCTCAAATGTTTTGAATGCCACTCAACGAACAAAAAAGAACATCCGACTCCTTGCCGACCTTCTCGACTCGGCAGTTATCTCTGCCCTAAAGGCAGCAGAAACGTAGTCACTACATAAGCAGGATGAAAGATCACTTGGAGTTATAAAACGAGAGTCGAGCGGTCGATGCTAGAAGCATCCCGTATCTTACAAATAAGGGAATGAATCCGAGGATCTGGCCTACGCCATTGAATGGAGATCAAGGATGTCGTTCAATATGGCAGGTCAACGAAAATAAGGTGGGCCGTACACGAAATGCGCTTCAACGACAACCGATGGGCAGAGTTGTTACCGACTGGATTGCTCGGTTTGCCAAGCGATTCACAGTAACGCCACCGACCCGATGGTCCGATTTCATCACGAAAAGCCTATCCGAAAGATATGATGCTCAACGAATTTCTAGGACAAGAAAGCCCACTGTGTTACTCCCGTACGTGATAAGGAAAAAGGAAAGTGCTGTCGGTGCCCGTTTGAGTGACTCGACGATCAACGGGACGACAGGTGATACAGGTGATTCTATAATTACCGACTCCTCACGTATATAATGCCTAATCTATAACAACATAAAACAAATGCGTTCTTACATTTCATTGATGAAAAGGAGGTCCTTAACTAAAAACTGATGTACTTGCATCAGTAGCAACTAGCACTTCTTGAAAAGTGGTTCAAAGTATAGTATTTCTTGGCAGGGCCAATGGAAATGGTTACTCGTATCTAGAGGAGCCGATGGCAGTGTACGAGTTTCCTGCTTGACATTACACCCTTTTTGATCACTTATTAGAAGCTGATGCTTTGAGAGACTTGCTAATTTTCTGATTTTATTTCTGCTAGGCCCGAAAATTGCTCTACTAACTCGCCATTAGGCTGCAGTCACATATCAATTTTTTTGAAGTGATGAAATTTTAAACATCCTTTCGAAATAGCATGCGGCTGGTAGGAAGGATGCTCGAATGTTCCTTCAAAATTCGAAAGCAAGTCGAATCTACGCAGCTTTAGTAGACATTTATGTACTTTTAGATTTATCCAAGCTCCACCCACGAATGGTGGGCCACCGATGGTCGCGGATCCATCGGCATCGTTCGCACCCTCACGACTGGTAGTTGCCCCCCAGTTAATTTCTCAGCAACCTTCCGCCTTGCGCGTTAAAAAAATTCGCTTTGACTCTGCCACATTAAGTTTGGCAATGCACGCCATTCTAATGTTCTGTGCTGCTACAGTCTTTCAGTGATGCTTAAAGATCTGCATTTATTTGAATGTTCATTACGTAATCTTAATTTCTAGCACTGTACTTCGACCTACTGGCTATCCCATGCCATTAATGAACTAGTAAGGATTTCTGAACATAGCATATCATAATGGAAGATCTCGTCTCTGATGAAACCGTTTATGTCCAATTATTACCTAGAAGAAATAATTTTCAGCTAAGCTCCACCTTCGTCACCATAAATGATGTCGTACAAAATGTAATAACAGGTATGCCAGTTACAAGTTTACATGAAGACAATTCGAGTGCATATCGATCACTGACGGTGTGATTGTTCCAGTTGAAATTGTATCTTTATTTCAGGCGAATGTTAATCCACCAAAAATGATCATTCACAGTGCTGAAGCGTCGCCACAGAATTACGAGGACGCACATTAACCCTATAAGGATCGTGTATATCATTTTCGGTGCACGACTAACTTTAAATCTTTTTCTGGAGACAAATTTTTTACTAGACTCTCAATAATTTTCCGATAACGTTGAGGATAATTTTGAGATATTGTCTGTTACTTTGAAAAGACATACTTAGTACACTGTAGCAACCAAGAAAAGCTTACTATTGACCTAGGATGAGTATTTTCTGCATCACTGTCGTCTGCGTTGAGTCTCATTCACTTTTAGTGAATGTCTAGAAGCTCAAGTCAAGGCAATATCAAAACTCAACTTGATTTTGGAAACATCTCCATGAAGTGCTGTATTTGGCTTGTCAACATAAAATATATTAGTACCTATGTAACGAGTAAATTACACACAAAAGCTTGGAAATCTTCCCGAGACTGAGCAAAAATTTCTTATCAAGTAACGAAAATAGCCGAACCGCTTCGCGTGCAGTGCTTTTAGCTGTCGCTCCGAAGGGCGCTATTTCCGTTCCTTAGTTGGAAATTTCTTCGCCGTTTCGGATGAAGTTTGAGATTTTCCTTAGATACTGTGATAAACCACGATTTACTCTACTTGCTCACATGCTAGTCATGCATGTATCATCGTAAACAAACGTAGTTTCGCTCTTACAGTGCTATAAAGACCTTTTCAAGGATCAAATTTAGTTACAAAATCATCGAATTTGAGTTAATAATCGGTAATTTATATTTTAGCGAAAAACAAAGCGCAGAAGCCAGCCGGTATAGACAATCTGAGGCGAAGATGGAGCGCCATTTTCTCTTGGCTGCTACAGAGTGACAAGAATGTCTTCTTGAAAACAAAATTCAGAAACCAATTGCTGAGGTTCAGCGATCGTGTGAATACTGAGAGTCCAATGAAAAGTGAAAGACCAAGTCTCGAGAGGGTTAAAGTGAGGACTCTACATTCCGTCAAGCTGATACATTCTAAAACGTTTGCGTCACCCGGATCAGTATTCTTACGATCGCTGAACCTCAGCAATTTCGTTTCTGAATTTTGTTTTCAAGAAGACATTCTTGTCACTCTGTAGCAGCCAAGAGAAAATGGCGCTCCATCTTCGCCTCAGATTGTCTATACCGGCTGGCTTCTGTGCTTTGTTTTTCGCTAAAATATAAATTACCGATTATTAACTCAAATTCGATGATTTTGTAACCAAATTTGATCCTTGAAAAGGTCTTTATAGCACTGTAAGAGCGAAACTACGTTTGTTTACGATGATACATGCATGACTAGCATGTGAGCAAGTAGAGTAAATCGTGGTTTATCACAGTATTTAAGGAAAATCTCAAACTTCATCCGAAACGGCGAAGAAATTTCCAACTAAGGAACGGAAATAGCGCCCCTTCGGAGCGACAGCTAAAAGCACTGCACGCGAAGCGATACGGCTATTTTCGTTTCGTGATAAGAAATTTTTGCTCAGTCTCGGGAAGATTTCCAAGTTTTTGTAATTTACTCGTTACATAGGTACTAATATATTTTATGTTGACAAGCCAAATACAGCACTTCATGGAGATGTTTCCAAAATCAAGTTGAGTTTTGATATTGCCTTGACTTGAGCTTCTAGACATTCACTAAAAGTGAATGAGACTCAACGCAGACGACAGTGATGCAGAAAATACTCATCCTAGGTCAATAGTAAGCTTTTCTTGGTTGCTACAGTGTACTAAGTATGTCTTTTCAAAGTAACAGACAATATTTCAAAATTATCCTCAAAGTTATCGGAAAATTATTGAGAGTCTAGTAAAAAATTTGTCTCCAGAAAAAGATTTAAAGTTAGTCGTGCACCGAAAATGATATACACGATCCTTATAGGGTTAATGTGCGTCCTCGTAATTCTGTGGCGACGCTTCAGCACTGTGAATGATCATTTTTGGTGGATTAACATTCGCCTGAAATAAAGATACAATTTCAACTGGAACAATCACACCGTCAGTGATCGATATGCACTCGAATTTTCTTCATGTAAACTTGTAACTGGCATACCTGTTATTACATTATGTACGACATCCTTAATGGTGACGAAGGTGGAGCTTAGCTGAAAATCATTTCTCCTAGGTAATAATTGGACATAAACGGTTTCATCAGAGACGAGATCTTCCATTATGATATGCTATGTTCAGAAATCCTTACTAGTTCATTAATGGCATGGAATAGCCAGTAGGTCGAATTACAGCGCTAGAAATTAAGATTACGTAATGAATATTCAAATAAAATGCAGATCTTTAAGCATCACTGAAAGACTGTAGCAGCACAGAACATTAGAATGGCGTGCATTGCCAAACTTAATGTGGCAAAGTCAAAGCGAATTTTTTTTAACGCGCAAGACGGAAGGTTGCTGAGAAATTAACTGGGGGGCAACTACCAGTCGTGAGGGTGCGAACGATGCCGATGGATCCGCGACCATCGGTGGCCCACCATTCGTGGGTGGAGCTTGGATAAATCTAAAAGTACATAAATGTCTACTAAAGCTGCGTAGATTCGACTTGCTTTCGAATTTTAAAGAAACATTCGAGCATCCTTCCTACCAGCCGCATGCTATTTCGAAAGGATGTTTAAAATTTCATCACTTCAAAAAAATTGATATGTGACTGCAGCCTAATGGCGAGTAGTAGAGCAATTTTCGGGCCTAGCAGAAATAAAATCAGAAAAATTAGCAAGTCTCTCAAAGCATCAGCTTCTAATAAGTGATCAAAAAGGGTGTAATGTCAAGCAGGAAACTCGTACACTGCCATCGGCTCCTCTAGATACGAGTAACCATTTCCATTGGCCCTGCCAAGAAATACTATACTTTGAACCACTTTTCAAGAAGTGCTAGTTGCTACTGATGCAAGTACATCAGTTTTTAGTTAAGGACCTCCTTTTCATCAATGAAATGTAAGAAACGCATTTGTTTTATGTTGTTATAGATTAGGCATTATATACGTGAGGAGTCGGTAATTATAGAATCACCTGTATCACCTGTCGTCCCGTTGATCGTCGAGTCACTCAAACGGGCACCGACAGCACTTTCCTTTTTCCTTATCACGTACGGGAGTATCTTCTTCCTTCTGCATCTTCTATACTTTTTCGGAACATTTACAGTTCTCGTGTTTTCGGGAAATGATGTGAACGATCCAAGCAAGAGATCAAACAGTAATCAAAAATTCGATGAGTAACAGTGATGTTTCTAGACGAATGTGAAGAGGCGGCAGCACAGTTCCAAGAATTCTGTAAATCATGTTTTTTGAACCTTCAATGAGGTCTATTATGGCACTCATAATCAGTGCAAGATATGTGTTTTGGCATTGTAGCCTCGCCAATTGCATAGTGCCTTCCGGTTCAGTCAGTTCCGCGGAGAGATTTCCCATCTATAGAAAACGACGCCGAAATACTTACACACGCCGTATGATAATAAGAAACCTCACGAAAGGCTCAAAAACACGTTATCAGATTATGCTGTTTTGAGCGAGGTCTTGAAGAATACTCGAAATGAAGGACATGCAATTATGTGCTATCAGACACGAGGAATCGAGTTCGGTGATTTTATCACTTCACGTCGCGTAAAAGTATTTTGCTCTGCTCCTACAGATAGAGGTTATATCCACGCGGAACAGACTCAACCTAAAGGTGTCGTGCAACCGAGGAGGCTGCAGTGCTGAAACGTGTCTTGCAGTGCATAAGTGCCATAACAGGGCCTATGAAAGTTCCCAAAATTATTTTATCAGATCATATTGCTTTGAGCAAGGTCTTAAAGAAACACTTGATACGAGGGGCGTGACAACCTTGAAAACACTTATGAGGCCACACAATGTCATTTTCCCCTATCACGTTTCAAGAGTAATCCAGTGGTTCTTTTCGATGTAGGGAGTTGTTCAGCATCATACTCTTTTCTTCTTCGATTTCTGTGAAAATGTTTCACCATCGAATCGATGGTACTCCTGCTGTGCGCTTGACACCTCGAGAATTTCAGTCGATAACGACTGTCGTCCATCAATTGTCGTTAAAGTGCGTTGCATGTCAAGCTCGTCTAATCTGAGATATCTAGCGTGTGGAACGACGTCCTGATTTTAATCGTCAAGATTGGTCAGATCTACGGATTTATCCTGTCGCTTGTGAGATACGTGAAATCGTGGCATCGGCCTTTCGACTGCGCATTCAGTAGCGTTAAGTGGTCTTTCATCAGCTTACGTAACGACCGATTTCTAATGCATACGTTAAGGAAGGTATTACCCTTGAGCCAAAAACGTGGACACGGAATTAAGTGTTCTTTGTTCTCTACGCTACATCTTTTATGCTCGTGAACGTTCTCCACGCCGCTCGCTTCTTTCTGCTGAACTCTGGAGCTGAATCGTTCGTCATATTGACTTGTTGAGCTTGATAGCCTTAACTGTAGTGTAGAAAGAAGTTTAATCATTTAGTTTTGAATGGGACATTCGAAACCATTTCGCTCCCCATGTACATCGCTTTTGCGAAATTTGATCGAAGACCAGTTCCTGCACATGCGTTGTTAAAATCAGTCAATTCGTTCTGCTTGGCTAATTTTTGATGTTATAGTATAATCAGCAAATCCGAGGTAATGTAATTGTCATCTAGTTCCTCAATGTCCTATCTAATGATAGCATGGCATTCTGGAGTATAGCAGTGAATTATTTAGGCGAGATCGATCGCTTTGTCGCACTCCTCCTCTTATGTTTATGGTAATATCGTTAAAGAATGGAAACATTGAGTCTTGTCATGAGTTCTGACATTAGAGCAATAAACACCAGATTTATTAGCCAGAACTGATAAAAATCGCGTAACAACACTATTTTAAGAATGCACCATCAGCCTCAACACATTTCTGCCATCCTTTCAGGCAACAAATCAACACTTCTTTCTAAGAAATTTGTGAGCTTTTTTGGATACCCAGTTTTTCCATATCTACCGCACCATGGCTGTTCAAGGAAGTCTCAATCGCAGTTTGCTTCTTTACGAATACAAATAGGGACGCGCTACACAAACCACCTTCAGGAACATCAATCATGCAAGAGCTTCAAGAATTTGTGTCCAGGCGAATAACATGTTCTTTTCTTAGTTTCGGGCAGGCGAGCACCAACTCGAAGGACCACGTGCACTCCGGACATCCCGAAGAGGCAAAGTTGGTTGAGAGGCCGCCATCGAAGCAGTTGAAGAGGATCTGACTTTTACTTTCATTGATGGCGTATACTATGAATAGTGCTGTTAAACAAACTTGATTTTTTTTGTTAATAAATTTAGTGTTTATTGTTCTAGTGCCAAGACTTAATGAGAAGACCTTAGTACTAATTAATTGACTTAGTATCGAGACGCTTGATGTGAACATCTTCGAACAGTTCCGTATTATTTAAGCGAACGAAAAGGTTCGTCAACACTTCAAGCAAGTAAGAATTTCTTTCATCAGTTACCTTATTCTGCCTTCTGAAGACAACCTTCATGCAGAGCTATATTGCATAAGCCAAAACTTCTAATTCAAGCTTTGTCCAAACTGTAGCAAGAACAGCATGCACGTGAAGGAATCACTTGCGTTCGCACCAACTATTATGGGCAAACGGCCAGCTATTGATGTGATCGAAAGAATACCGGATACTTATCTACTATGTCGACGAGCAATGCAAAACTTACGAAGCTCTGACTTACTTACATTATTCTTATGAGTAGTGCGAAATTGTAATGGTATTTGCCTGAGGTTATATGTCTCCATAGTAATTGTTCGTCGTCGGATAGGTAGTGGCTCGGATTGAGCCTTCTGAATCAATAACATCATGTTCGAAATTGAGCAGGGACAGCCAGCTTCAAGTCCGCGATAAAGTACCCGTGAGTTGCAATCACCAAGACCTGACGTCGAAATACGGGATCCTACTTTTGCGATGAGGCATATCAATATGGGCTAGGTTCGCTTTGACAACGGCGACAAGGTGACCACTTCCTATTACCTCCATGCTGTCAAACACTCTGAGACGATTATGAGGTCCACTGTCCGTCGCGTTGCAACGAAATCTTGTGTTAGACCCGTCTGGCCAGCTGATATTCAGGCCATATCAATCATGGTAGCTGCCACCGTCAATGCAAACTCCTAAGGGCCGTGAATGGCAACACCAAGACTCCACTTTTCAGTCGTGCCCCGTAGACAGGTTCGCCGTATCGAACCTCTCACATCATATCTCTACTGTCCAGTGACCACCACTCGCTTTGAACCTCATCATAGTCGTTCTATAGCTCTTTGTGATCCCATTCATCATTGTACGCTGCTCATTGTCATTCATGCACCTTATTACATCATTGAACTTGCTCCATCATGACTTTACTGTTCAAGCGATTGCTATTTGAAATATCATCGAGTTGTTCTATGCTTCATCTTGATATTACTCATCTTTATGTGCTGCTCACTGCCATCCATACATCTCACTTCTTCGGATCTTAACCCTCATCTCATAAGAAATCATCATAATCGATCTCGTCGTATTGTTTTTAATTACGCAATATCGTCATCGTGTGATTATTCTTTTGTAATATTACTATTTGTAACTATTGTACTTTGTATGAGTTAATCGTGTAGAAAAATTAGCGATTGTTCGAATAAATATAGGAAGAGCAACATGGCAGGATACTCAAAACGCATTGCACGTTTACCACACACTCAACGAGGAATAAACACAAGTTCTTGCAAGTAAGCCAAGTTAAACTACTCTGGCACATTTGCTACTACACGTAAATTTCTTTCACGTACACGCCACTAAAACTTCGACAGGTGGATGCATTTGCAGAATTCTGACAACATTGGCACGCCATTGAATCTTCTAGACACCTGCCATTAGAAGAATTGAGAAAAAATTAGGCAGTCAATGAGGAGTCCGAGTTGTGACGTCTATGACTGTCATTCAATTTTGCGATCTTTCAATAGTTTTTGGATTTTTGAATGATATATAACTGAGATAATGAGCAGAATGTGTTCAATAGCGTTGCTGGTCAATTCTGTGTGTATTTAATTCCCTTCAATTCACTCTATTCTTCTATCTTTATCGTCGATAGTAAAGGGATGTCCGCGAGACTCCGTCATATACACGTCAAAATCACCTTGACGTGCGTTTGGCGCGAACTTCGCTCTCTGCATTCCTTATCACCTCCTTACCACATAGCTCATTGATATTCTAAAGCCTTTGCTGAGTGAGTTTGAGTTCGTAGGAGTACATGCGAAAATTATGAAATGGAAATGAAAAAATGGACGACATAAATGAAACCTACCTAAACACAATGTAAACTTAGAATTATAGTATAAATAATGACATCAGAAATACTACTTTGATATCTCAATTCTTATTCCGTAAAACTAGTGGGAAAATGCATCCAATGTTCAACTATCCAGAGTAAAAGTATGGAAGAAGCAATATAAAGAATATATAGAAGAGTGTTGATGAGAGTGCTCAAGCTCACATGTAGGAATGGAAGATTGCAAGTTTAGCAATAGTTTTGAACGAAAAATGTCTTTCAGTGAATCGAGGTAAGATTTGTGATCCAAGTGCAGAAGTTAACACCTCTTTTGAAAACACATTGAGTTGCAGATGAATCCCACTACGAGACAAATATTGCAGAGCTCATTCATCTTCATCGTTCACAGAAGGACTTCATCTTAGAGCGATCAGCATTTACATGTATATCGCTGCTTATCGTCCATGAAACAACTTGATAAGAAACTCGATGAGGTTTGAATAGATTCGAAATGTTTGAGCGTACTGTTTACCTTATCTTATTCTGAATATTCAGCACCTTGAGCCCAAATGAGCGGTAACTCGCTAGTCATACGGCTTACAAATAGATTTTTTGTGTGTGGGAAAAGTATAGTGGCATATTACTACAAATTGCTGTAAAACGATAATGGTATCTATGGATAGAATTCAATATATACTGATTCCTCCCGTATGGTAAAAGGGTAGTAACAGTGAAGAAAAGAGAATAGAGGTGGTACTGTTGACGGTCTAATTAACGAAAGTATTCCGCAGCTTTTTTCTCCTTTGTGAATTCAGTGTTAGGCATCCATGCAGTTCATTGAAGGAAGTTTGATATTATTGAAAGGAAGCATAACAACGCACATAGCAAACACATAGCGCGTCACTCTCTGCGTTTTGTCATATACTTTCTTATATTATTCTTCAAGCTTTACATTGCATACACTAGATTTGAGCACACCTGTGCGTACTGGCATATCTCTAATCGGACTATTGGAAAACCTATTGTCTAACGAAAAGCTTCTTTGTGACAGTATTCACTTATTAATCATTAGATGGAATCTTATATTGTCGTGGGATAAATGATGATTGTATGATGAAACCATTGCTGTCAATGGTTTCTTGTGAAGTGGGGTCGTCTGGTCACCTTCCGTTTTCCTCTCTCTTCACAGCTGTCACAGTATCGGAGTTTGTTGCACGGCATAATCGTTTTCTCCAGTAACGTCATGTAGTGTAGCATTTACAAAAATGCTACTGTGTGTATGTTTTTCGCTTCAATCTAATATTTTAGAAAAAGGCTTCCATCTCTCTGATATGTTCAGAAGAAAGGGACTTTGAAAAAGTGATGATAACAAAACTCGGAGTTGATACGTTGGTAGGTTATCGCAGGCATAGGCCAAGGACGCATCAAACAGCATATGAGGCTCTTGTGTACATATGAAAGTATGAGACTTTCCACAGAGATAAAGCAATGTCGACGCTTCATCAATTGCCTTTTGAATGCAGTCGAAGTATTGACCCATATATATATATATTATATATATATGCTATATATATCTTTTGTATCATAGAATAGATCGACATAAGATCTGAGTATATTTTTTCACGCTTTTCAGCCGCACGTACAAATCAGTCCGTACATAATGCCACAGGCTGAATGGTCATAACACTTTTAACAATAAAGTGGTCGGAAATCGGACGCTTATACTGCCTTAGAGCTTTTTGAACAAATTCAATGCAAAGTGTCCCTTACATATACGGTGTATACACAAATTTGGTCTTCAGATTACATGAAGTATACACGGATTAGTCGATCTAGGACCTCGAGTTGAGAAAAACTTCTTGTGAAGTTATTTTTGCATTCGCTACTGAGTCATCATAAGGAACTTGAACTAATGGTTTTCTTAGGCTCAGCTCATTCTGACCATGGTAATGAGTGCGGCAATACAAACTTAAATCTAGAAGTTTTGTTTACGCAGTGATGATGTTAAAGGCTCATTCAAACTTTTCACATATAACTTGTTACTCCCGAATAATTCTGTTTTATACTTCAACACACTCATGGCTACTAAATCCAACTACTTGGAGATGATCACGTAGTAAATTGGCTGCTTAGACAGTGAGTCATAACAACCGACTCACTGCTGACTCGTACTGTGCTTACCAGCGACTCACAGACGTTTCATAGGGCGTACTTGTTGACTGCCGGACAGTGTTGGGGTGGAGCTCGGCTCCACGGGCGCCGCGACGGCCATCACAACCAATTTGCCGAGGCACCCTCCCCCCCACGTTCCTCCGTGGAGTATATAATTTCATTAATTTAAATATATTTGTCGGGGTGGACCGTGGCCGAGTGGCTATGATGCTCGTTGAAAGCATGCGGCGCAAGACTGCTCCTCCCCCACACTCATAAGCAGACATCAACGAAGCTCTATGGTACTCCACTGCCTTATATCCTTTAGATTGCAAGGAGACATGCTCAGTCAGTAATCTACGACGTAGAAGGAGGCATGATAAGAGTTAGATGGTCAAGTACTGGGATCCGAGTAATGAAAAAACTGTGAACATGGGTAAAATGAATAAAGATTCCCAAGACCGACTGTCTATTAACCTCGGCATGCTCTAATATAATTCCTGATTTTCTTCTTTAAGCAAAACGCGAGGTGTTGCAATAAACTTTATTCGACGGCTGACGTTTTGGGTAGTTCGCCTTCTTCAGAACCTGGAAAGGCTAAAATGTCCGCAATCCGATCAGTCAAACACCTCCGTTACTCCTTTAGAAAAAATTAACTGATATAGATTTCAACCGCATCAAACACTCAACACTCAACATACTCACCGCTTTTTATATGTGTTCCACTGAATGATCCAAGAGGAGATCACCGGAAGAATAGACACATAGACCCGTAATGCACCTTACCCATCAAAACAGCAGTCTCATATACTGGCTCATACCACGAGTGTTTACGAGGCATTCCTCCCTGCAGTTTATGGTTAGATTGATCGTATTAATCCAAAACGCTGCCAAGATCTTTCGCGCTGCATCTAGACGTTTGTCAGCTAGGTTTCTATGCGGGCATAAAGCGGCCTACCCGTTTCGCCAATAAATTTATCACTACACGCTTTGCAAGAGATTAGGTAGACTGTACCTACGCTAATGTAATCACCGTCTCTGCCGTTAAGACATATTTTACAATCTTTCGATATACGGAGACGGTCATATAAGCGGTTGCGGAACTAGTTGGCGTCTTAGAGTATTCGATGTTATTTCAATAATGGCCACCGATTGCTATAAACCTGCTTTTTTCAAACACCTTTTTATAGCTGTACTAAACTTATTTGAAAAGAACGGGAGGATAAACGGGACTTTCCTTTCACTTAAGCTTTCGTTCGGAGGCGCATTATTTCCTCTAAACCTAAGCCGAGGGGTTATGAATTCGTATCTATTTTGAGTGGCTATTTCCCGAACCAATTTCACGAATTCTACTCTCTGCTCCTCACCGGTACATACAGTGGCTGCTGTTCGAAACATGTCTTTTACTAGCGCTTTTTTCGTATGTGAGGGATGGGAAGAGAGATAGTGAACCAAAACATTCTATTACTTGGCTTTCGGTACCACTTTGTTATGTAGCCGCTCTCAATCAAGCTTATTTGCACGTTCAAGAATGGGAGCCAATCGTCATTTGGTATCTCACGGGTAACTTTTATATACTCTGACTGTTCATTCAACAATCTTAAACAGTTATTTAGCTCCTCTTGAGTCGAACAGATAACCAAACAATCATCTATATACCTACAGTAGAGTAATGGCCGGAGATCCATCACTGGTGCTTCCACTTTGGAAATAGAGGCAATCGCCAGGCTAGGAGCCATTCGCTGCACCATTGCCAGCCCTCTCAAATGAGTATAATGATTTCCGGACCATCTGAAGATTGAGCAGTTCAGGCACTCTCCTAATAGTACCATGAACTGCTCAATCGACAAGCCATACATGTTTACAGCTCCCTGGTGTTGTACCAGAAGCTCATGTGTGGCTTGCAATGCGGAGTCATTCGACACGTTGGTATATAAACCAGTGGCGTCGAATGACTCCATTACGTACGCGTTGTTCAGGTTCGCGTTACGTAAACGATCCAAGAACATCTGAGTGTTTGTGAGATGGGCTGGAATGTGTCTTAGCAAATGGGATGTTATTAACGTTAAGAACCATGCTATCCTATCCGTCGGCCCGCCTACGCAGCTGATGATAGGTCTAACTTTGATTATAGTTGGATCGTTAGACATTAAATCATCAGTGGATAATGACTTATGTGTTTTTATAAGTACAAGACAGGACATGTTGGTAACTGGATTTTTAATTGAGAAGTGATAGATGGTCTTAAGCCTGCCGCTTTTGCCCTACGGACCCACTCATTGTTTAATTTGAGGTTTTGCCTTTTGAATTTCTTTACAGAAGATGATCGGTGAAGCGAAGCATCTCCGAGATGCTTGTTCGTTATTGCGATATCTAACTTTTAAGGAATCACAACAAATGCTCTACCCTTATCACCAACTGATAACCTTATCCTTGCTTCCCTTATCGACTCTCGAACTTCTTTCATGCCAAGCTTTTGTAGTTCGGTGAGATTCGTTGAAATCTTTTCATGCGATAGTGAGTAAGGGTTCCAGAAGTCTCGTCCGGGTAGGCAGCTCTATGCAGGCATAGAAGAACACCTAGCTGACAAGCGTCTTAATAGACGAAACACCCCACTAGGGACGCATAGAGCGCAGAAGCGCGACGGAGTTGATTTTGAAATCGAAGTCACCATCCTTGCGCAGGAGCAAAAAACATCAGCGCGAAAGATCTTGGAAGCGTTTTGGATCAATACGACCACTCCAACCGTAAACCGCAGAAAGGAATGCCTTGTAAACACTCGTGATATGAGTCAGTATATAAGACCGTTGTTTTGATGTTAGGGTGCATTACGGGCCTATGTGTCTCTCCTTCCGGTGATCTCCACTTGGATTTTTCAGTGGAACACATATAAAAAGCGGTGAGTATGTTGAGTGTTGATTTTTGCTTGATGCGATCAAAATCTAGGTCTGGTAATTTTTTCTAAAGAAGTAATGGAGGTGTTTAACTGATTGGATTGCGGACATTTTGACCTTTCCAGGCTTTAAAGAAGGTGAACTGCCGAAATGTCAGCTGTCGAATAAAGTTTATTGTAACATCCCGTGTTTTGCTTAAAAAAGAAAATCAGGAATTGGAGTAAAGGTATTTCTCTATGATGTGCGATTTATCCCGCTCAAAAATTGCTCTCCCAATTGTCTCAATTTCTTGCGCTGTTTAAAATCGTAATACAAAGGCCACAGTTGCTACCCCATTAGTTTCCTCATCATTATGCACCGCTTGAGCGAATTCTAATTTCGTATGTACTTCATGATGCATGATATATCCTGCTTAGTACTTGCCACAAATTCCTGCGCTCCCTATGAGCGTGATACAAAAGCCACTATTCCAGCTCAAGCATTTCCTGCGTTGTTTCCATTAAGCGGCGAGAATAGCAAAGGAACCTCTTTAGCCAGACCAAGATTTCAGAACCTTCAGTGACCAACTGAAAGCTCATATATTACAGAACTGCTATATGCACTTTCTTTCCAAACAACTTCTTCACAGTGCTGTAGTATTCAAAATAAAAATATGTTTCACACTCACACCTCATGCTTTTATTGCTTCACGCTTATATTTTGTTGGACAAGACTGTTCCCTTAGACGTAGTAAACGTTCAGTAGCTTAAATCTCGAAACTCTAATATTACTGCAACGAAAAGAGAAGTTTTGTGTTCCACGCAAGCGTATTACTCTCATATCATATTTATTACTCTCTTTCCTAAAATGGTAAGAAAGCACTTTATAGCGGAAGTTTAGGCAATCCTATCGCTGTGCTTACTTTCTTGAAAGACCATTTCACTGCAGTGTAGCAGCTTAAAGAAGATTGAAATTCAATGATCCCCTACATTTCCTGCCGGCTAATGAGCGAGTGGTGTGTATTGATAGTGTCAAGCTCTAGTTCTCGCAAGCGTGGTTGCTTCACAAGTAGAGTGAGATTCTTGTAATTGAATTCAGAATTCCTCCTTTTTGATGAAACATCTGGATAAATATGCGTTCGGTAGTCAAATATTTCCTCTACGTGTTCCTGTGCTTCTTGTACAAATGCCTAGGCTACTTAGGCTTAGGCTTATCAGAGGATTTGGTTAACATTATGGAATGGAAATAAAAAGCCCAAGCCTCAGGAAGATAGAAAAAATTTTTCTACGACAATACAAAGAGCCAAGAAATTTCTGCGAAACGGAGAAAAAACAAGATAAATGATGAGAAGCCTTACCGAGACGAGTATAAATCACATCTTAAATTTTGCTGCGACACCACTGTAAAGGGCTTTTCTGAAAATCAGGAATATTCTCCAACGCCCTGGAATGTACTCTATTCAATAGTTACTGAGATGGGCTACTAATAGGCCCGTTAATGAGATGACTAAGAGGTTTGTAAGCTGTTTAGTGATTAATAATAGGTTGGAAAAAAAATTTTAGGTACTTATATGCTAGGCGGCGGCAAATTTTCAAGCCAGTCTCGCTCGCTGTACAGGAAATCTTCATAAGAGTGTTTGCAACTAATAGAAAGCTTGAATCTCTGGCTACGACACTACTTTGTCGCTTTTTCCAAACATTATTATATGACGCTGTAGCATTCAGAATAAGATTTTCTATCTTACTTGCCTTTCGCTTTTATTTTTATTATGAGTGTGAATCGCTGGAAGCTTGAGAAGAATATCAGCGCGTAGAGAATTTTTTGTAATCATAACCATACCGATGTGGTAAAAAAAATCCTCACTAAAATAAGAGCAGTTGCCGAAGTTTCAGCGCACAGTGTGGCAGATCATTATCGAGCTACGGGGTAAATCAGGAGATTACCTAATTAGTAAGTCACCGCTGTGATTTCGCTTCATATTTTACTCCCCTATGAACCTTTCCAGCGATTTTATCTACTGGGCAACTCACTGAGCGGGAGCAGGGCAGGGGCGAGACGATCGACCGCTTTTAATATATTATTATTCAACTGGGAATTTCTTCACCGCTCCGATAGAAACTACGAATAAAAACGTGGATTTCGATAGTGCGAAAAATCCTCTACAATCTGATATTATTTTTGCTTCCAGCAAAGTACATGCGTGATAAAATTGAAGGCGAAAAATGAGTGTGCCACAAAACCTTATTGTAGATGCAACAGTGTTATGAAAGAGTATTTTGAAAAACTGGCGAGATAAGTTGTAGCCAAGGATTCAGGCTTTCTGATGAATATCAATACTCCTATGAAAAGTTCTGTCCAGCGAACAAGGCTGGCTTAAAAATTTGTCGCCGCCTTACATATAAGTACAAGTTTCGTCCAGTAAAATATAAGTGCTATAGTAATTAAAGCAAGCGGCTCGAGTAAAACATGATTTCATCTTGAGCCCTGAAAGGCGAAAAGGTTTTTCGGACAATCAAAGACATTCTGAATTTCCTAAATTTCGCACTAGTAAATGGTTGATAATAAGTTGTGGAAAAAACTATGGCTAGCGAAATATAAGCGGTATAATATTGAAGCGCGATATGTGTGAAGCATAAATTTATTCCAAATGCTAAAACAGCGTAAATGGCTTCTAAGAAAAAAAGTGACTTAGCAGTTTCTAGAAATTTTAGCTTTCAATTTTTGCTAACACTCTCAAAAATATTTCAAAACGCCAAATAATCATTATTTGAGCCACGCATGTCAGTGGTCTATCAAAGAGGGTCGACTTATAGAGCCCGACACACGTGTTCGATCTTGCGATCTCGTCAGTCGGGCAGTTACTCGTTCTCGTCTTTTGCTAATCTCTGTGAGTGCCCCTTCCCCATACTAAGAGTTAACGACGCCAAACGTCTTATACTCTATGTCCAGTGAAATTATCACCGAACACAGAGTGTTGTGCATTCGATTGCTCTTGGCTCGTATATTCAATATACCACATCATTCAATTCGAGTGTTTTCTTGAGACTATTCTCAGAAAAGTTTTCTGTCTGGAAAAAGAGGTCCCATTACAAGCCGTGCCGAATAACGGCAAATAACTTTTCTCTTTAATCATTATATGAGCCAATAAGTCATGTGGCTTGTTAATGGGCTCATGTACAGCGCGATACAGGAGTTTCGATGTTACAGTCTTGCCAGTCGGGCAGAACTTGTCGTCATTAGCCAATCCTCTTGTGGCGCTCACTCCCCTATACTAAGAATAAGCGACGACGAACGATTACACTGTAAGTCAAGCGAGAATATCACCGAACATACAGTGCTGTACACTCGATTGCTCAATGGCTGGTATTTCTGTAATATTATACTTTACCTTGGCTAAAGAAGATGGTTCCCCGACTGACGAGACTATAAGGTCCAAACACGTTTACCGGGCTGTACAAGAGCCCATTAACAAACCACATGACATGTTCGCTCAAATAGTAATTATGAGATATATTCAAAGTTGAGTGTGATCTTGATGAAACACTTGAAATAAAGGTAAAATATTACACAAATACCAGCCAATCGAGTGCATAACACCGCATGTTCGGTGATATACTCACTCGACTTACAGTGAATCGTTCGTCGTTGCCTACTCTTGGTACAGGAGAGTGAGCGCCCCAAATGGATTTCCTAAAGACGACGATATTACTTTTCTCTTTATCATTTTGCTCCATGAGACATGCGATGCGCCATAGACTGCCAATCTTATTAACTGTAAGAGAAAGCATGCGACCGGTATTCTATGACATTGACGAAAGAAACGAGATCTTCAAGCAGCAGTCGAAGCAACGGACAAAATTTTTGCAGACCTTGGAAACAATAACTGCAAGGAAATGAATCGAATACTGCAAGTAATGGGATCCGCACTGGAAAGCGTGATAACGAATCGTACAAAAAAAATCCGTAGCACACAGATTCTATGCTTGAAAGTGTAAAATACAACTTTTATAATATTGCTTATTAACACTGCTTGTTGCTACATTGCCCTTATATTGCTTGTGTCCACTTATTTATTGTTCTATCATTCCCGTTTTCTTTGGATTATTATGTATCGATATACTGTCAATTGTTATTAACAAAAAATCTTTATTGTTTTTGTCCTTACCATCTTTTTTTTTCTCAACTAGCTTTGTTATGATAAGTAGTGAGGCAATAATGGAAGCGCTTTCACAAATTTTGAGCGAAAAGCAGTTGTTTTTGCGATTTCCCAATTGTAAAATTCTCAGCTCATTTCTAGAGAGAGCACCATATCGAGATTCATTACAATGCACACTTTGATTTTATGCTGCATTACTCTGGCTAGTCAACATCCATGTGATTTATCAGTTCATTGCTGTTGTGATGCGACAATAAACACCATTAAATGAAATGCTTGCCTCAAAACACACCACCGTCCATGTTCAGTTTCCGCCGACAGTGGCAAATGCCGAGAAGAAGTGTGATCCAAATGGATCCGACGCCAACATTCGAACTGCTCTGTTCACTACATTTTGTCACATCGCTCTCGACCAATTCGCCATGATGATGTTTGTGGTCTAGACAGAAACTATGCAAAAGGAGGTTGTGGAAGAAAAGGATGCAATTCATACCGAGAGAGTTACTGATATTGTCAAGGCAGTGCTAGGAACATTCTTTATTGTCACTTCACGGACGCCTGCCATGCACATTTTTTTATCTGCACCCTGCATTGCAGCGCAAATTCCAGTCACTGTGTTGCTGACGACGATGCAGTGTTCTTTCATTTCATGTTCTTGCGCCACTGGAAAGAAATGTGTAGAAGGACTCCTTTTTCCATTCCTTTAGAAAACTGAGGAGCTAATAGCATTTTCAAGCTCTGATATTCTCCTATTCATCAAAATCTTCTATACGGTCACTAGCCATTTTGAATACTTTATTCTCATAATAAACATAAAAAAAACTCGTTTAGAAAGTCCCATTGATTGAAAGGCTTCAATTTTGGTGCTGTTATGGTAGCCTTCCTCATAATCTAACATATTTTCTGGTAATTCTCTAAAAATTGTTTGTTTCTTTCAATTAGTGAATGGCAGACGTGGATCTGCTAATTTATTAGCTTCTATACTTCTGGCTACAATATTTCAAGTAGTTGTTCAATGTTGCGAACCCACATTCTAAATCTGGACTGACAACCGTCTGGCAGTTCATTGGTTCATAGCTAATCTGAACCCTAAGTTGACCCAAAATCGTTGAGATCACAGTATCGGATAGGAGTTCGCTATGACCTTGGCGCTCGAGAACATCGGAGATCTCAAGATAAGCTTTTCACTCATTGTTAGAATATGTTTGCAAATTTGTATTTGAATTACTTAAAGCTATGCTGAGCATAGAATCACTAGAAATCTAAGACATTAGCAGAAATTACAGCCGTCTCTTACGTGCTCCTAAATTTTCAAGAGAAAAACTTCAGATTTGAATTTTCAAACATACTGTTTGCATTACAAGACGCTCGACAAATCCCTTGGCTCCCGCCACGCTTGTTGAGATACCAGGGAAGCGCGCCTGGACATCGGATGCGGTAGAGTAAACCATAGCAACAGGCAATGTGAAGCCGGTGACGTTGAAGGTTCTAGTACTCGCTGCAACGAAAAATCTTATTTTCCAATAACTAAACAAAAAATCAAGACAGTAAAGTAAACCAAGGTTTAATAATGTTTTAGAATGATTTTCTTTCTTAATTAGATCAAAAATCGTTTCATCGAAGCTTTTGGATTATACTGATAAAATATCTTGAGCCTTCCATAAGGTCTGTTATGACAATTATACAATGTATGACGCGAATTTCAGCACTACAACCTTGTCAGTTACAGGGTGCCTTTCAGTTCAGTCAGTTCCACGGGAAGATTTACCCTATCTATAGGAACCGACGCCGAAACACTTGTACCTCGACTGCTCGTGGCTGCTATAACGTGATGGTCATACCTTCTTATCGAGTGTTTTTGAGACCTCGTACAAAACAATCACGTTTTACCAGCCACAATCAATTGAGTGTACAACATTGCGCATTCGGTGATTTTTTCGTTCTACGCGCGTGTAACTATTTCGGCGCCGCTTCCTATAGACAAGAGACATTTTTCGGAGAACTAAATGAACCGAAAGACGTTGTGCAACTGACGAAGCTGTCAGGGCCGAAACACGTGCCTTGCATTGTATAAATGCTCATAAAACGCTTAAAACATGTTATCAGATTATATTGTTTTGAAATAGGTCTTAAAAACACTCGAAACGGAGAATCTGGGTTATAATGTCCTCTGAGTAGTGATGGAGTGCTAGATACATTTATTCTGATTGAGATGCATAAACTTGCATTACGATTGGAAACATTTGCAAAATTTGAAAATTACCATTCAATACCTTGATCTGCGGGCATCACTCCACATCCCAACGCTGTAGAGATTGTAGTTAGAAAAGAAATCATAAATAAACAAGTCGGAAACAGCGCCATATGTGTAAAAATTTTGTTCTTCTCCCTAAAGGCCTGGACAAATATTGTAGACTCAATTGGTAGCCAAATTTCTGTTTTGTGCACTAGATCACTATAGGTGAGTGTTGAAGTAGAGGCAGATCTTTGGCTTTTACAAGGGTTCAACAGAATTGCGAATGGCTTATTTTACAGGAAATCTTTCCAAGCACGTTTTTCGACAGATTTTGTTATTCCTAAGCTCACGGAAATCTCTAGTTAAGGTGAAATATGTGACAATAAGCTGCATTGAAACGGCCATCGAAATGAAAGTTCAAATGAATGCACCAATTCTTGAAGTGCTCTGCTTACATTGGGTTCCCGCCTCCTCATTTCTGATGCTGCAGCATAAAATGCCGACGTTCCCAAGATTAAAATATTCACTTTCCACAAAGCAGAAGTATTACATGGGAAGTTTCTTAAGAAAAGCTATAAAGCAAGATACTCTTTGCTGAATAATATGCACAATTTTCTATACTAAATGTTCATGACAGCAAATTCCAAAACTAGATACTGCTATGTTAAGCTCCGATGTTTTCATCAGCTTCTTGCATGCAGTACGTAAATGAAACCATCTTTTTGACGGAGATGCCGATGGAGAATTAAGGGAAGATTTTGTGTAGAACTTCCTTGAAGAATACGGAAACAGGTGAGGATTGAGTTGGCAACACGAATATATGGATTTGAAAAGGGAAGAATGAAGCCGTGCCAGAAATTCGCAGAAAAAAGTAGATGCACTGAATCATCAGGCATTGTTTCACAGCATAAGAATGCTACACTTCGATGAAACTGTCAAAGTATCGAGATGAAAAAATTAACTGCCCGTTGTAAAGAGCAGACTGATATGACACTGGCTGGAGCTTTCTTACTCCCCCTTTTGTAAGCTCCTTGTCTCTCATCAAGTGGATGTTTTTGGAACGCTATTAATTTTATGAAACTTATCTGCTATGAGCAAGCAAAACTAGATTTCAACTGCATATTTTGTATTATAAAGGTTCAATCCTTTCGTGGAACAGTGGCAAACATTTCAGTGGTTTATCTCTTTTCTAAAAATGTCTCAGTGATCTTCTGAAAAGTTCGACGTGCTGTATTGTGCAACAGGCAATCAATTTTTCTTATTTCAAGCCTTAACTTTTCAAAAATGATCCGAATGGGAAGCAAATAATATTCAGTGATTCCCTACTAGTCATGCAGAGTTCATCTAATTGAAAAAGAGGGTTAATAAAATGCCATTGTTTCAGTTGATCTGTTTGCAGGAATAAAAAAAGGTTCGATGGTTGAGAATGCTAGCGCGCGCTAAATCTATGCATTCATGTATCAAAACATTCTCCTAGACAAGGCTTAAAGGGGATTACCATTCCTTGTTCTATTGGCCTTGAACATCGATCAAACTAAATGACTATAATCTGAAGTCAAAGCAATGTCGATCATCGTCGACTTGAACATCATCGTTGTTTACGCAACAACATGAAGCTATGCCGAAGACGAAGTCAATGCACTTTATATGAACTTGGAAAAGCTCTTTAGAGAAGCCCATAGATTCTTCAAGGTCATCATTGAGAAATTTGACACGAAGACTGAACCTAGAAGAAGGTGTGAGGAACGTCACATTAGGACCCGCGGACCAGAACTGAATAAAAAGGGTGAGAAGTTAACTGAATTTTTCATAGTGACCAAAAGTGATCTCCGCGCTCTCCAACATTTTCAAAAACTTTGCGGTTTACATGGCAGTGTCCCAATAAAGAGTACCATAACGTCGCTGCTCTAAACTCTGCACAGGATGAGATTAGCGCACTTTTCACGCAATATTTTTTATTTTTCACGAACAGAACAAAAAGCCTCTAAATTTGAATTTCGAAATTCCAGAACTACCATAAATTGGAATATATGCAAATCAATAGTCGGCTCTTGGAAAGATGCTGTTATATACATCATCATAGTAATCATCCGTGCCCTAATCTATTAGTCAGAAACATGGTCGGCACGTAAGCAGGATGAAAATTATTTGGCATTACTAAGAACATACATGTTTTGAGCTGATAGGCCTGGTGGTATACAGGCGCCTATTTCGTCCTATTGGGACTCAGCAGTTTTACCCTCCCTCGATTCAGTCAATCTCTGAAGTTGAATAATCTGGCAAAGGAATCGGCGTGAGATAAAATATCACTCCAAGTCAGTTGATGTACTTACCTGACATTGTGGTGACCGGCACTCGATAGTCTATAAAAAAGCGGTCTATAGAAGAGGTCTGATTTATTATAACAGCTACGCACTCGACTCGTACATGTCAAGGACTGAAAATCAAGGATACCGATCTACATGTCAAGCTATCAAAGAGTAAGCAGGACACGTGAATGTGCTTCAACAACAACCGATGGACGGGAGTCGTCGTCGCTGGATTACTCGTGATGTCAAACACAGCACAGAAGACAACCTAGTGGTCAACGTCTTCACGAGGAACACAGAAGAAAGATAACGTGCCTAGCGAAATCCTAGAGCAAGACCTACTAACTTTTGCACGCGATAGAAACTAATGGAAGTACTACTGGTGCCTGCTCGAGTCATTCGACGATCATCGGGCCGACTGGTGGCACGTGACCGTCGTTTTTTCCATGAGGGCAATCCAATGCAAAGCGTCGACTGACCTCACCTATTAGTTCCAGCAGCTGTTATACCATACAGATGGTTCTCAATGATTTGTGGCCATTCATTTGTGCGTCAACAATTTGGCGATTAGGTAGAAGATTTACATGCTTGTCAGTTCGCAGAATTCACACTCATAAAACACGTACTTTGACGTGCTTCTGTGGATAATTTTTCACTCAGTACTTATCAGGTAAGCAATTGTAACTTTTACGTCCTTATGTTGGTGATATCACACTTGTAGTCGAAAGATAAGGTTTGGAATTTTTCAATCGACTATTTTAAGACCTCATTTATGAATAGTATAATCTGACAATGTATTTTGAGCCTCTCATAGGTTTGATATGGGTGACGAAGCTGTAGGGCTGTAACACATGTTTTGCATTGCATAAGTGCCCATAACAGATTTCATGAAAGGCTCAAAATATTTTTCAGATTATATTGTTCCTGAGCCACGTCGCGAAATAGTTGACTGAAAGGTTTCTTACATATGTCGAGGACGACTTATCGACAATCATTCACTTTGAAAGAACGCCACAGTGATTTTTTTCACCTTACGTTGAGTGTAAAAAGTTTGTCGTCGTTTCCTTTCTACAAAGGTCAAGTTCCCGAGGAAATGACCGAACGAAAAGGCACCGTGCAACTAAACTGACGAGCCCGGAAAGCAGAAACACGTGTCTTACACTGCATGAGTGGCCGTAAGAAACCTTATGAGAGGCTCAAAATACATTGTCAGAAAGTGTTCCATCGTAATTTTGTTATGTTAGAAAGAGTTGCTCAACTCGAAACGTGGGCACCCTTGTTTGTCTATATCAATGTGGAAAATTGAAACTTCATCAGCGCAGCAGAATTGTTAGCTTCGTTATGACTCTTTATGAGCGGGAAATGGAGCTGAATAAGCATTTACAAGATTTATCACTTCCGTGTTGTTGTAGTTCCTTGTTGTTTAAGCTGGAATGGTGAGCAAAAAACAGTTTCGCTAAAGTATTCCTTATGTCATTAATACAATGGTGCATTGAGTCTGCAAAATTTCATAGAGCACTTTATCAAGTTCAGTATGAAAGGGCAACTCTGGGCACACATTTATTCTTACGCTGTTTCAAGCAACTCGATTTGTGTCAATGTGACGGCTGTGAAGATCAACATAGCCTAAAAATAATAACTGCAGAGACTCGACTTAAATCATCGTGGCTTTGATTATAGCAAACTGTCGAAGTACTAGCTAAATAAAGTTGCATAGCAGCCTTGTGAAAGCTCACCATTTGAGCAAAACGTTGTCAGTCCATGGTGAGGTTCAAAGAAAATCGAAACTGAGCATTCTTTGCTTTTCGGAGCAAAACAGCGAAAACACTGACAAGCCCAATTTTATGATTACAGCCGCTTAACGCACAGGAAATGTTCGCTCACATTACTGGTCGCTCATTGACACTACAACAATTCCGTCATCAGACAGTAGAAGAACTTAACGGTTTTTTCATAAAGCTGATATTCAGATGAAAATTGACGGTCGACAATTTAATCATCTTCGCATGATGATGATATCGCCCTCATATCATCAAGCATTAGCCAAACGGAACGAATGTCGACCGATTTCGACTCGTGTAGAAAGATTGGCTTTCACCTAAATTTAACGAAAACGATGTTCATGAGGAAGGGATGGGTTTTCATTGCCCCATTCACGCTCAACCAAGCGGATATCTTCAAATACTCTAGTTACGTTTATCTAGGCCGTGAAACCAACATGATGAACGACCTAGTTGCAGAGCTGAGCAGGAAGAAAGGAGCGGCTTGGGAACGTTTAAGAGCATTGAGCATGTAGTGAAGAGATGAAAAAACATTCGACTCTGTACGGTCCTTTTCGACTCGACGATTATCCACGCCCTAACGTATGCAGCAGAAACGTGGCCGCTACATAAAGGATGGAATATCATGATGAACCTTCCATGAAGACTTTTTTGATCCAAAGAGTGGCTACTCCTCTTAAAATCCTTAATTTTCCAGTTGTAATACCGCATCCTTGTACAAAAATAAATTTTCAACCCCTATTCCGCATTTTAATCGCCTGTCTTGCGAGCACGCAGCTTGAAAACACATTTTCTACAACTAAACATCTCTAATCGAGGTTTATGTAGAGGTATATCTAATATGTAACCCGAGTAAGTGAAGGAAAAGCGCGCGTTCATCATTGCGCTGATGCCTTACTTCCCCTATCAGCATGCATAATCGAAAAAGAGCTACTTTATCTCCTTGTAGACATAGCAGTTATTCGATAGCTTAGATCTCGGAAAATTAAAAAATATACTTTGTACTTTGAAAGGTCTCTGTATTACACTGTAACAGGGGAAACAATATGTTATTTAACACTTGGGCATCTTTCGATGAGCAACGCTTTTCCTCAAGACATTCAACAATTTTTCGACAACACGAATCTCGGCAAAGTTAACTTAAAATTTTAAGGATATGCTCAGTTTCTGAGGGACACTTCTTAGCTCGTCGTTACAACTAATAGAACATTGAGCTTTACACTAAGCGCGCACCGGCCCAATTTTGCCCCGCGCGACCGACACAGCACTGAGTGCGAAGCTCAATGATCTTTCAGCTGTAACAACACACTAGAACGTCCTTCTCAAAACCGAGCCTATAATCGAGATTTTTGAGAATTATCCTATCGAATAGTTATTGAAAATCTGAATAAAAACATCTGGTCAGCGAAAGCTTGAGTGTGGAAGAAAAATTAGTACTTGGATGTTAAGCGGTCACAAATATTTAAACTGCTCTCATTCGCAGATCAAGCAGTTTTCATAAGAACATTTGTACCTATTGGAAAGCTTAAATCTCTGCCTACAACTGTACGTCGCCGGTTTCTTAGAACACCCTTTTATGATTCTGTAACATCCAGAAAAACGAATCTTACTTCTCTTTCGCTGTCGCGTTCATTTAACCACGAGTATAAATCGCTAGAAGCACGAGAAGCATGTCCGCGTACAGAATTTTCCGTCTAGTCAAAATCACGCGTTTCTATTCGAAGTTTCTGTCGATGCGGTAAAAAAAACCTCAATAAAATAACAATAGTTGCCACCGGTCTAACGTATAATGCGGTAGATCACTGTCGACCTACGCGGTAGATCAGGCAATTATTTTGCTAACAAGTCACTCCTGTGACTTGCCTTCACATTTCATTCAGCTATAAACCAATTCGGCGACTATGCTTAACGGCCAACTTACGGAGCTGGGGAACGGGGGCCGGAATGGAGCGACCGATCGCGTTTGAATATTGTTATTCAATTTGGAATTTTCCACCACATCGATAGCACCTTCAGAGAAAAACGTAGATTTTTATGTTCCTGAAAATTGTCTACACGCTAATATGCTTTTAGTGCTTCCAGCGATTCATAAGCGTGGTAAAAATGAAGGCGAAAGCGAAAGAGAAGCGAACTTTTTTTCTAGATGTACAGCGACAAAAAAAGTGTGTTTAAGAAACCGGCAACGCATAGTTTTAATTAGAGATTTGAGCTTAGTAATGATTACTAACTTTTTTAAGAAATATCATTGACCAGCGAATGAGATCGACTTAAAAATTTGTCGCCGTCCAACACATAAGTACCGAAAATTTTACTTCACCTTAACAGCATAATATAGAAACCACTTGAAAAATAAAACATACCCTTTTCTCCCGATATTCAAGCTGTCGAATAATTATTGAAGCCACGGAAAAATACTTTGTTTGGATATGGGTGCGGATAGGGAAAAGGTACCGAGAATACTTCTCCGGAGACATATTTCTGACCAATAATTTGCGTAGTGCCGATGTTTTATGCCTTTTATTCATACACGACTTCCCCTTACCGCGCAGAGCTTTTCCACTGTTCATAAGTACTCAAACTTTTTTCTTTTATCTGAACTCTGAATAATTGGAAATAAACGAATGATTGATATAAACTCTATTATAGCGCGAGGTATCGATGAACCAGTATCGAATACCGTGGCATTATCATTTTTGTTGTAAATTACTCATTGTTTTCGATTTTTATTCACTGTGTTGGTTCTTGGGCTTTGAAAAAAACTATGGTAGATCAAGACTTAAATTTTTTTTATTGTGACATCCTCCATGCAATTCACTACAGTTGACTAATTGTCAAATTTAGTATAATTCCGTAATAAACCAGCGTTTTTCTCTACGCAAGACGCACGTATCTAGACCAAAATCATATGAACGAAAAGAGATAATCTTTTTCTATAAAAGTAACATAAAAGTTGCAAAAATTTTTCGAAAACGGCGAAAATACCTTAATCAAATAGCGAAAATTGCGTATTTTGCTCTGCGCGCATCGATTTCTATCGCAGTCCCATAGCGATTAAGTGAATCTATTCAGAAAAAAAAATCGATCTATGATGGCCACAAATATCTGGGTAACTTAGGAAGCTCACAAGAACACAACACAGGAACCATTAGTGGACTATTTACCACGTAAGATTGAAACGTTTATCTGAGTACATCCTTTCATCATTATTTGAGCCAACATGTCATGTGGTCTGGTAAGGGCTCTTGTACAGCCCGAGACACGTGTTTCGTCCTTACAGACTCATCAGCCGGACAAAACCCGTCGTCTGTCGATCTGTTCTGATCTAATCCTGTCTGGACCGGATGTTGTTCTGTTCTTCACCGTCGATATAGCATGTCGGATTTTGAAAGCGAGAACCGGTGGAACGACATATTCATCCTCTTTTAATTTATATGACGCTAAGAGACATGGCTAGCGAAGAGATCCGAATAGTACTGGTGGATGATTTTCTCTATTGCCCTTCTGGAATGTGTAAGTATCCCGTCAGGGCATCGGAGTGCAATCATCCTGACCTTATAATCTGCAAGGCCTGGCTGGGTTTTGCGAATGCTCTTTCCAGCCTCTGCAGCTTGTGCCATAACTGCTGCTCGCCTCTTTTTAAGGTCTTCTTATATCGCTTCTCTGCAGCGTTTCGCAAGTTCTGACAAAAGGTTTCGTTTCTTGTAGCACGTGCGATTCCACCTTGACGTATCAGCTCGAGTGCCTGCCTAGACAAGCACCTCTTTATCACTTCAGGACTTCCGGCTTTCGCAGCGCTAACGTGAAGATATTCAACGAGTCGGTCGCATTCTTCGTCAATGTTCTCGGGAACGGTATCTTTCCAAGAGCCGCCTAATGATTTGAACACATTCCAGTTCATGGTAGTTCTGAGACTTCGTTGTTTAAATTTAGCTGCTTTCTCTCCTTTGTGCGAGAAATGGAACGTTGCTCAAAGGAGACGATGTCCTGATTCCGTGTAGAACTTGGGAACAACAAAGACATCGGTCAGGCAAAACCTTCGACTTAGTGAGATGTGGTCTATTTCGTTATGGCACTCTCCATTGGGAGACTCCCACGCCCATCGCTGAGAGTGAGGCTTCTGAAATTGTGAGTTACTATGGATGGTTCGGGTCGTCATGATAAACTTGTTCTGGAATATATTTGATTATTTGTCTGTTTTTGAACATTGCAATTAACTATTTTGAGACCTTGCTTATGGACAACAGTATCACCTGTATCACCTGTCGTCCCGTTGATCGTCGAGTGACTCGAGCGGGTACCAGCAACTCTTCCATTTTTCCCTATCGCGTGCAAGAGTAGCCCAGTGGGTCCTCCTTGCTCTAGGGATTCGCTGAGCATCATATCTTTCTTCCATCGCTTTCGTGAAGAAATCGGACCAACGGGTCAGTGGTCTTCCTTTAGAGCGCTTGACGTCCCGAGGAATCCAGTCGGTAACGGCTCTCGTCCATCGGTTGTCGTTGAAGCGCATCACGTGTCCGGCCCACCTTATTTTCGATATCCTGGCGTGTAGAACGGCGTCTCTGATTTTCGATCGTTGACGTAGGTCGGAAGTTCGGATCCTTTGTCTCATTTGCGAAATACGAGATACTCCTAGCATCGACCTTTCGACTGCGCGTTCGATAACGGCAAGTGATCTTTCATCCTGCTTACGTAGCGACCAGGTTTCTGCTGCATACGTTAGGGCAGGGATAATTGTCGAGTCGAAAAGGTGGGCACGGAGTCGGATGTCCTTTGTCCTCTTCACTACATCTTCGATGCTCTTAAACGTTCCCCAAGCCGCTCGTTTCCTCCTGCTCAACTCTGGGGCTAGGTCGTTCATCATGTTGATTTCACGACCTAGATAGATGTAACTGGAGCATTCGGAAATTGTCGTTCCGTTGAGCGTGAATGGGGCATTAGAAACCCATCCGTTCCTCATGAACATTGTTTTCGTTAGATTCAGTTGAAGACCGATCTTTCCACAGGCGTTGTCGAAATCAGTCAACATTCGTTCCGCTTGGCTGATGTTTGGTGTTATGAGAACGATATCGTCAGCAAAGCGAAGATGGTTTAATTGTCGACCGTCAATTTTCACTCCCATTTCGTCCCATTCTAAAGTTCGCATGACGTTTTGTAGGGTGGCAGTGAATAGTTTTGGCGATATTGTATCGCCTTGTCGAACCCCTCTTCTTACGTCAATGGTGATATTGTTGTAGAATGGAGATATTCTGGTCGTGAAATCTTTATAAAGCTCACGAAGGATCATTATGTACCGAGTAGGGACGCCCTGGTTATCCAGAGCCTCTATAACCGCTTCTGTTTCCACTGAATCAAAGGCTTTCTTCAGATCGATAAAAGTGAGACAGAGTGGTTGTTTGTACTCTCGCGAAACTTCAATGAGTCTTGTGATCGTGTGGATGTGGTCCATGGTACTAAATCCTTTTCTGAACCCTGCTTGTTCGCATGGCTGTCCTTCGTCCAGTGTTCTGTCAATCCTGTTCAGGATGACTCGAGTAAAGAGTTTATAGACAACGGACAGCAAGCAGATTGGGCGATAATTGCCTATGTCGTGAAGGTCTCCCTTTTTGAACAACAATACGGTCTTGCTGGTTTTCCATTGAATAGGGACCTTGCATTCTGACAGGTAGCGAGTGAAGAGCCGAGCCAGGGTGTTGATGAGAACTGGCGGCAGGTTCTTCAGGTGTTCTGGTCTAATCCTGTCTGGACCGGGTGTTGTTCTGTTTTTCACCGACGATATAGCATGTCGGATTTCGGAAGGAAGGACCGGTGGAACGACATATTCGTCCTCTTTCAATTTATATGACGGTAAGAGAACATGGCTAGCGAAGAGATCCGAGTAGTACTGGTGGATGATTTTCTCCACAGCCCTTCTGGAAGCTGTAAGTGTCCCGTCAGGGTATCGGAGTGCAATCATCTTGGTCTTATAGTTGGCGAAGCCTCGCTGGGCTTTGCGAATGCTCTTCCCAGCTTCTGCAGCTTCTGCCATAACTGCTGCTCTTCTCTCTTTAAGGTCTTCTTTTATCGCTTCTCTGCATCGTTTCGCAAGTTCGGACGTAAGGTTTCGGTTGCCTGCGGCTCGTGCGATTCCACGTTGACGTATCAGCTCGAGTGTCTGTGGAGACAAGCGTCTCTTCGTGACCTTAGGACTTTCGGCTTTTTTAGCGCCAACGTGAAGATATTCAACGAGTCGATCGTATTCTTCGTCGATGTTGTCGACAACGGTATCTTCCCAAGAGCCGACTAATGATTTGAATACATCCCAGTTTATGGTAGTTCTGGGACTTCGTTGTTTGTATTTAGCGGCTTTCTCTCCTCTCCTCGAAAATCGGAACGTTGCGCGAAGGAGGCGATGGTCTGATCCCGTGTAGAACTTGGGAACAACAGCGACGTCGGTCAGGCAAAACCTTCGATTTACTATGATGTGATCTATTTCGTTATGGTACTCTCCATTGGGAGACTCCCACGTCCATCGCTGAGAGAGAGGCTTTTGGAATTGCGAGTTACCATGGATGGTTTGGGTCGTCATGATAAACTCGGATAGCCTCTCACCCTGTTCATTCCATTCTAGTCCGTGGGTCCCTATGTGACGTTCTTCAGACGTTCTTCTAGGTCCAATTTTTGCGTTAAAATCTCCGACAATGAGCTTGAAGAATGTATGATCTTCTCTGAAGAATTTTTCGAGGTCCATATAGAACGCTTCGACTTCGTCTTCGTCATAGCTTGATGTTGGTGCGTAAGCAACGAAGATGGTCAAAGCCGGCATAGAACCACATCGTTTCAACCGTAATCGTCCGATGCGGGTTGTTAGTTGTTCGAACGAATCAATGTTCACGGTCAAATTCGATTTGACGAGGACGCCAACGCCACCGACACCTCTGCGATCGCATGTTCCAAGGAACAGTTCTTCTCCGGTGTCATAGACAGCGTGAAAAGGATGGCGCCTTCTCGTCTCAGACAGGCCAATGACATCGTACCTTATTCTTCTTGCTTGAATCAACAGATCTTCTACAGCGGATTGTTGAGCAAGGGTTCTTGCATTGTAGGTACAGATCGTCATTTTAGTCCGTTTCGATCTTGGCAGCCTAGTTCGGCCCTGAGATTTTAGCAGCCTCTCCGTACTCGTCCTACCTGGCGCTGCCGTACCAGGGGCTCTTTCGGGGTCAGGGGAATGAGGCCCATATTTGTTACTGTTTTTGGCATTTTTGATACCCAACGTGTAGCTTGCCAGGCTCTAAACGTGGGGGCTGGGTACTCACGAGTAGCTTGCCAGTCTCTTTCGGAGGAGCGGGAGGAGCTTATTTGTTGGAGGCGACTCCTAACCGCCTCCCATGTACTTCCCAGCCGGTTGATTGCAGGCTTTTGGCCGACTTGACTCGTAGAAATAGAGTTTTGTCAAGTCGGCACTGCAGAAGCAGGGAGCTCGTCCCCTGAATCCACCTGCGTCTCTGAGAAGCACACGGTCGCTTTTGGTTCGCGTTTTATTCCCCTATCCACCACCTGGGGACGCGCCACGTGCCCTCGCGACTAACCGGGCGGGATCCCTCAAAGAGGGAGGTCCGTGGGGACAACAGTATATGACTATATATATTGAACCTTTCATGAAATCCGTCATAGCCACATGTACACTGTTTCGGCCACATACGTGTTTCGACTTTTGCTTCATCAGTTGCACGATGCCTTACCGTCCAGTCATTTCCTCGGGAATCTACCCCTACGTAATGAAATCGAAACAACCTTTAGACACTCATCATACGACGAAACAATCACCGTGGAGTTCCCTAGTGTGTGATCGTTGATTTCATGACATATTGGCTTATACGACATATATAAGGAATATTCCAGCCAATTATTTAAACCCTCGCTCAAAAAACATTCTTCTGACTTTGCATTCTGAGCCTTTGATGAGGTCTATTATGGGCACTTGAACAGCGCGAGACACGTGTTTCAGTCACGATGTTTGCTTAATCTTACATTGAGCATGAAAAGTTCGTCATCGGTTACTTCACATAAGGAGAGGTTTTCGAGGAATTGAATGATTGAAGGGCACTATACAACCGACAAGGCTGAAAGAACGAAACACGTATGAGTCCCCTTAGCAGACCTCATAAAAGGCTCAAAACACATTGCCAGATTATATAGCCTATTTTCAGCCGTGCTAAAGTTATAGATCGTGAAGATGAACACATAGCAGTATTTCATTGCACAAGACGGAATTGAAAATAACCATCGTTATTAAGATAGACCGGTAAGTGTTTACAGAGCCATGAAACATATGCAAATGCTGGAGAAATTAGGGACCTTCTTTGGAAAGGTTGTCCAACCAATTGGTCTACTCTGAGAACCTTTCAGAAGATCTGCGCCAAGCTCAAAAAAATTCGGAGCGTTCGGTGCGCAAAATGGCTCGGGAAGCTCCAAATCAGCGAGTGGTGCGTCCGAATCCGAGGTGAAAAATAAGCGCAAGCTGCTCAGCTGCAAGATCACTCACGTTCACTTTGTGAACAAAAATGAGGAAAAAACATCTTTTAAGGACTCGTCGAATAATTCGTTCGATAGATGGTGTCCGTTGGTCGACGTTGCATTTTACAGATGAAAAATATCTACGGTCGAGCCACTTCAAAATGTTCAGAATCGACGTCGGCTTTTCAAGGAGGGTCAGGAGTCTGCAGTGGCAGAAACCATGATCCGCAGTCACTTTCCGGCTTCTGTGATGTTCTGGGCTGACATTTGCGCCACAGCAAGGACGCCGCTGGTATTCATCGAAAAAAGCGTCAAAATCAACGCCGCCAGCTAATAGCAGCTAGATCCATGGGGCGCATTAAAGCCTTGAAGTACTCAGCTCTTTGACGCCGACGGATATACGCTTTAGCAAGACTGAGCTTCTACTCATTCGACCCGCTTAACGATGCCGTAAGTCAAGAGCTGTTTCCAGGCTTTGGAAAAAAAAACATCGGGACCGAAGCTCACCGGATCTTAACCCAGTGGATCAATTCGTTTTTCCATGCTGGAAAAGAAGTCTCAGCTAATCTCTGCACTATCGTATCGTAAACGTGGTTTGAGACTTTGACACGCACTTGTTACGGAATCACGGTGGGAACCTGTGTGAGCACCCTTAGAAATATTCGCAAGCGATTTCGCAGATATATCCCAGAGGAAGTTGTTTTGAGAATTTGTTATTGACTTTCTCTTTTTCTTTGCTGTATTTGATCTAATAAACGTAAATGCTCCTTGAAATGAATGAATTTATTTGTTTATGCAGTGTTTTTTTACTGTTAATATAACTCTAAAAACTATCAGAACTTCTCTCGGATCCTGTATATAGGAAAATGAACAACAATACTATCACTTGATAGTTTTTGTTTCATGTACAACTGAATAACGAAATAAAATTTTACATCAATTTATTATTATCACATCGAAATATGTCGTGTTGAGGTAATATAGCCCTAATTGATTTACGATTTGAATCCGCTTTACTCATCGCATTACGTCATCCACTGCGACATAGAACAGAGCTAAGGGTGTCAGTTCTTACTCGAAGCTCGCTCACAACTACGATAACCCACTCCCATGGTAAATATTCGTTCGTCCTCCCGATGTTGATCTACGTGGTCGCATTGAGTGGATATTGGAGAGTTTTGTTACAGTGATGTTGAACTTTTGCCATTTTTTTCATTTGCGAATTGCTGGAAAGCAAGCTAGAACACAATTTTTGACTTCGTGGCTACTGAAATGGTGTGTGTTCGCTCAATACAACATCGGCAGAGATTCAGTGTTGTCATGAAACCTATATAATAGCGACTGCATGGGCACTATAATGCCCTTAGTGTTCACACTTTTCACGCTGCGCATGCACAGATTTCAGTACGCACGGCTGTTTATTTTGCAAATAAACCAATATTCCGAGCCCTTTGAGCTTTTCTCGAGGTTTTACGTGTTTTGTCAAGGAAAAACGATAGGGCAAAAATTAGATTAGTATGCCTTCTTTCTCCGAGTAATGATTTCTGAGCAGCTCTTGATTTTAATGCGCATCTCGAATTCGTGTTAATGACATGACTTGAATTTTGACGAACCCATGCGAAATTGGCTATGCTCGTGAATGTGTTGATAGCTTCATTCCAATCCATCACGATATTCGTGAAAATTCGAAATGAATGAACACAAACTTCAATAATCAAAAACAGTTCAAATATATATAGTTGAATTATTAAGTGAAGGACATAAGCAAAATAGAATATAGATATAACAAAATAAGCACAGACTTCAATGAACACTTGCACGTTGGCAGTAAGAAATCAAGCGCAATTCCAGATGATGGATCCACGCGAATGCTATTTCGTTATGCCTTTATCTCCCTATCGTCATCCTTTAAAACAGTCACGTTTACTCGCCCATGTAGATCACATCTCTTACGTCATAGGAAAAGTAATATCAGGATAAGAGCCCTGATAGTATAGTGGTTAGTTGGTGCCTCGGATAGGTTGAGGCGCGAGTTCAACTTACGCTTATGGTTCGAAGTTTTACATGTCACTCAACACTCCACAAAGTTGTTGCAAGAATCTCAATACGCTCATTGCTGATGTATCGATGCATAATTTCTCTGCTGAAAATTTTATCAGAGTGTCGTATTTTCTTTGGGTCATTCGCAATCTATGTTCAAGTGATCTCGGTAATCTCGTGGCTGTACGATGCTGTATTGACTCTGTGATAAAAAACGAAACAAAGATATTCCGTCAGTGAACTTCTTAGGCGTCCTCGATATAGATGGTAATTGCTTCCCAAAGTGATAATTCTCACGTCATACGTCCACACCAGATACTTAATAGGCATCAAGAGGAAAATACATTTTTAATGGTGACTTTTCAACTTCGCCATCACCAACCGGTAATATTTTTTTCAGTAATTTGTCTGTTACTACGAGGTTGACTGGGAGGTTTATTCGACTTACGTGTTGTCGTCTTCAGCTTTCTCATAACTGACCAGTCAAATCGGCATTCGTCTATTCGCGATCAAATCATCGGCTTTACTTATTGCATCGAGTATTAACATGGCGAAGGCGTTGGAATCCCAACAGAAATATCCACATATCACGTGGTACCGGTTAAATCAAAGTATTAACTATCAAGAAGTTTACTTGAAGGACAGTGTAAAAGGTTCGTTGTTGACTACTCTCAGTATAGGGAATTGTGCGCTCCGAGAGGATTGGCAAATGACAGTGTGTACCGCCCCACTGATGAGACTGTCAAGGTCGGAACATGTGTATTGGGCTCTGTAAGTTTGCCCTAGACATAACATGCTGGCTCAAATGAGAATAATGAGGCATCAGAAAAGTATGCACTTTGATTTAGTTTGAAGAAGGTAGAAGTGAATAGCCTTGAGCAGTTTTATCACAACTATGCATAAAAGCAACTCAACAACAGTCTGGTTAAGTAAGTATTTACCATCAATTGCTCTGTCCTTATTTTTGGAGACAGCGAGTTATTATACAAAGTTTTATGGCATCAATCTAATGTTTCTAATTGGGCATTTGCTCAAACTGGTCCAAGAAGAATATGTACGAGAAGCTTGGGACCCCATCGTACTGTGATGACAATCAGCCGGCTATTGATCTCATAAAAGGAATATCAGAACTTATCTACTATCGCGACGGGCAGTGCAAGGTTTACGGAGCTTTAACTTACATTATCTATGATTAGTCCGAATACTGTAATGATAATCTCGTGACCAATCTATGTCTACATATCAATTGCTCGTAATCGATGGAGTGGTATTCTAACTGATTCAATCAAATAACACCGCATTTTAAATTGAAGACAATAGAGTAACTTCAAGTGTAGCGTATAGGAAGCTTTAGATTCATCATGAAGCATCACGTCGGAACACGCGTTACTTCATTCCGTGGTGGAGCATATAAAGTGCGCTACATCTGCTCAGCCACCGACAGCAAAGTGGCCAGTAATCTGTGTTACCACACATGCTACCAAGCACGCTGCAGAGCGTATAGGGGCCACTGGTCGGAACATGATAACAAAATTTTGTATTGGACTCGTCTGACCCAACTGCATCAAAATCAATCACCTACTGACTCTCAGATATCGAATAGCAACGCCCAGATATCCGCCGAATAGTTGCGCTGTGTAAACAGACTCACTGTATCCGGCTTATGAATCGCGATCAGCTCTCTAGGCTACTGCCACTACAAATTTCATCAATCTGTTCCGTAACTTATCTTGATCTTTGATGTCGTTGTACGCTGCTCATTAACAGTCTTACATCTCGCTAACTGAGCCTCTTGCATGATGACTCTACTGTTCAAACAATTTCTCCTTTAAACCTCACCAAGTCGTTTTATACCTCATCGTTATGTCACTTCGCGTTATACGGTCACTGCCACTTAAAAATTCTTTACGTCTGATCTAAACCTCATCTCATTGAAAATCGTCCTGATCGTTATTACCGTATTGTTCCTACCTAAATTATCGTTATCGTGTGATTACTATTCTGCTTGCGTTACTGATACTGTACCATTGCATTTTCGGAGGTGTTCGTATAGGGGATTATTGATCGCTTGTGTGAATACAATAGGAGCAACGGAGCAGGACTACCAAAAACCCATTGTACGTTCATTACACACTCAACGAGCAATAGGCACAAGTTCCCGCAATCAAGCCAAGTCAAACCACTCTGGCACGACTTTCGCATCAGGCGGGACTCGAACCCACATCTCATCCTACCCGGGAGCTCTTGCTTCAACCCGTTACACTACTAACGCCTATTTTGCACACAGCTACGCTACAGCGCATCTAATTGCCAACCGCCAACTGTCAGCGGCCCGGCCCGGGTACTTGGTATCGACATTGAACCCAGTCACGCTGAGACATATTAAGTATTGGTGATCAAATTGAATTTTTCATAGTGAACAGTGGTGGTATAGTGTGTGATTTAAAGAGTGGTCTGCAAAATGGGCGTCAGTAGTGCAACGGGTTAGAACACGCGCTATCGGATAGAGTGAGATGTTCGTTTGAGTCCCGCCTGAAGCAAAAGTTTTGCATATCACTCTACATTAAAGGGTATATTCAAGAATTCATACCACCGCTAGAAGCACACAAATGAAAAAGTTTTATTTTGGCACATTTGCTACTGCACGTTAACTTCTCTCACGCGCTCGCTAGTGAAAATTTTGCAAGTGGTGTATTCGCCGATTGTTACAATTAGTGAGACGCCACTGAAGCTCCTAGGCACCCTGACATTGAAAAAAAAGAAAAATCAGGCATTAAGTAGAAAGTTATACTTGTTAATGCTTAGACTGTTATTTGATTTCGGTGAAACCACTTGTCGAACTTCTTCAGCTTACCAGTTTTTCGTGAAGCCGTTGACATAATGAGCGGATTAACAAAGGGACGTCCACGTTCTCCTTTATTTCAAACGTAAGACTCACCATAACAAAAGTCCTTGAGCCAGCTTTGTTCTATGCATTTGCGAACACTCTATTGGCCACGTTCTTAGTCAATTTTTCAAAACCTTTACAGACTGATTTTGAGTTCGCACGTCGGATACATGAATTCATGAAAATATAGATACAAAAAACTTATTGAAATTCAAAAAATATAAAATGTGAATGGAAAATGAATATTAAATCATCAACGTCGGCTTTCCTATCTTGACATCTCAAATTCTAACTCAAAGAACTAGTGGATAAAGAATAAGGCTTTCGGCGTTGATAAATCCCCGAGAGATGCGCCATGCATTCGACTTCAATTTTTAACTTTGTTTGAGGTGATTGAATGCATAACTAGCCTTCATAGTGACTCGTAGTGGCCTCCAGCTGAACCGAGTCAGTGTTGCTTATCCTCTTGGACAAGTTTGAGACCTGTCTAGTGCCAATTTACCGGCCTCAAAGTGATGGATGGCTTGGTGAATCATAAGCGCGACGTCGAACCATTAACCTCGTGTGCGATGCAGAGCACCTCTGACCACTGAACCACATGCATAACTAGTGTAAATGAACTAATATCATAATTCGGTTATAGAAAGTGCATAGGAATCGCCGTAGGAAAAATATAGCAGTAGAGTGCTTGCTATAGGATTTCTGCTTAGACACGATGTACGAGAAGAAATATGAAGATTCACTTTTAATGTGATAAGGATATGACATGTCTTGAGCCGATAAGTCTAGTGCTATATAGGCGCCTATTTCGTCCTAGTGGGACTCATCAGGAGCACCCTCCCTCGGTTCCGTCGATCCCTTGAGGTTAAATATTCCTCTAAAGACATGTCATATCCTTATCAGATTAAATCGTTTTGAGCGGGTCTGTAAAAAAGCAGTCGACAGCAGAGGTATGATTCACTTTTAGTTTTCTAACATAATTGCATAATTGATAGATCGAGGCAAGATCTGTAGTTTACATCAGAAGCTAACACCGGTCTTGATGACAGCATTCTGGATTAGACGAAATTCTATGTGAAGGTGGTAGTGTAGATTTCTTTCGAATATTTATAATATTTTCAGAGAATTCCGCTTCGAAACGAAATCACGTGTATACTGCTACTTAACGTCCACAAACAACTCGATGGGTGTTAAATGGTTCTTGGAATATCAGAAACTTCTGTTTTCTTTTGTCTCAATCTAAAAATATTCAGCATTTTGAACCTTAAGAAGCAATTGAACTGGCTTACCGTACGGCTCTACAAATAGAGTTTATGAATGTGGAAAAGGTAACAGCGTGAATAAGTGGAAGGTTTTGTTCAGTAATATCAAAGATTCAGTTCACGGTAACTCCTCCGATATGAGTGAAATACGCGTTCAACTATCGCCCATGGTGGATTATTTTGAACAGCAATCAGCCTCCATAGATAAGTGTTGGTAACACTATAACACCTATAAGAGGGATAAAATAGAAGAGATCTTTGTAGGTTCTAAATAATATTTTGTTAAAGAGAGTGAATAGAAGTGGTAATATAAGCGGTGTAACTAACAATAGTGCCCTACACCTTTACTTTTCCTTTTTGATGAAACCAATGTCATGAACATGTGCAGTCTATTGGAAGAAGTCTGAGGTAATTGGAAGAAAACAAAACACCACTCGTTTCAACACAACCTCAGTCATGCTGCACAACAGTCATGCTGCTTGCATTTTTATGTTAAAAAACGAGATTGTGCGAACAAATAATGCAAAAAAAAATACGTGTGAAATACGTCTCACGGGTCCTTAAAATCACAATATCGATTTGATGGAATGTTAAATGTTGTTTTACATTGTCATAAAAAAGTAGTAGATTCTTCCACTTTCTTTTCAATTAATGAAGCTAGCTGTGAACTTGAATGTGTTGGTCTGGCGTTGACCGTTGTTTTCACATTATGCGCATTAGAAACGATGCGCATCACTGTGGGCATGTCACTGATGGTAAAAGGGATGCATTTCTTATTATATTGGATGTGAAGACTGTCGTACACTTGAATATTTCACGATGATTACTTCCAGTTTGAAGCAGTATTACCTACTTAGCTACTTACCTAGGTACTTAGATGGTCCGTCTTAACTAGCAATGCGGACCCATTAACTGCAATGCGGATCCAATGGTATATTGCTGGTCGTGCACAAGATATTCCTTGGTTTCCTGACGTAAACTCGCATGGCCGTTTTCAGGTCTTCACGATGTCGTTTCCACGGAATGGATTTCGGCAATGGATCCTTGACCGGGCTTCCTACTTGTTAATTTGAAGACGATGTTGGGTCGAAGTCAAAAGAAGAAAATTAACCGGCGGCTCACAGGTGATAAAGAAGCCGAAATCCCATTATTATTTGAATGTCCAAATATACCACAAATTGTATGATGCTCTAGATATGCAGTGCTTAGCAATGCTCACTTGTAAGAAGCTTTCGACTCTACTGAATGATAAATAATGGGATATACATTCGAGGAACTCTAACAAAAAAACCATGGGTTGATCACAACTTATCGTAAACAAACGACTGTTGCTGGCCTAACGTAAATAGCGACAAATCAGCTTGTGGTGGAAAGGCTATCAATTAAATCCTGCAAAATAATGTTATCAGAATTGATCTTACTGTTTACATACTCACGCTACCAATCTAGAGGCTTTGTGGATAAAGCAAAGGTAGCCATCTGTTCGACCCTTTTCTGAGATAATGTGACCTTATCGCGATCTCTTCCTTTTCTTGACATGCTTTAGGTAATAGAACCGTTATTTTGTATTGCTAATGCGAAAGAGTATCATTTGGATTTTATGTGTAAGGAAATGCACAGCAGCACTTCACTACATTATTTTTAGGTGCAGCTGAATTAAAACGAGGTGTCCTATCTGGTTCTCATTATTACATCGAAAAGGTATAATAAAGCTAGTTTGGTCTATAAGAGGGCATGTGGCGCAGTGGTTAGAGGTATTTTGTGTCGCACACGAGGTCAATGGTATAATCTCGCGCTCGTGGATCACCAAGCCATCCATCACTTCGGGGCCGGTAAATTGGTACCAGACTGGTCTCAGACTTGTCTGGGAGGATAAGCAGTACTGACTCGGTTCGGCGATAGGCTACTGCGAGTCATTGTAAAGGCCAGATATGCATTCAGTCACCTTAAAACGAGGTTAAAAATCAAAGACAAATGCTTGGCGCATCCCTTAGGGATTGATGAACGCCGAGAGCTTTATCCTTTTAGCTTTGACCTATTCAATTTACGCTTCAAATTAGCGATACTGCTCACATCATATCATACATTGCAAGATGTGCTGGTAATAAGGCTTTCAGTCTTTTCTCGAAGCAATTTTAAAAACACGATGACTAGCGTCAATGGTAAAGAGTTGTTGTGGATCTTTGTTGTTCTATCGAAAAGAGTTACCTGGAGTGAGAAAACGGTAAAACGCTCCAAAAATAGAGTTTGCTCACTATGTGAGGTCATCTCAAGGAAAATGGATGCTGAAGCTATTCATTTTGATTATTTTTTTTTTGCACAACGGAATGATTGATACAAAAGGTCAATGTATGCCTACTAGGAGATCGGATGGTGGCTGGAATGAAGCTGTGAAGATAAGGTGAAATTGACCATTATCATTGCTAATATTGGACCATATGGGAAAATCTGCATGCAGGTAGAATTTGATCATTTTCGAATCATCGCCCTGTTCAGAGTCCTGTCGTTATCGAGGACTTTTTTTGATGCACTTAAACTATATTGTAACAGTCTACCACTCACTTGTCATTTTAAAATCAAATGTGCTAGTCCCCTTGAATAAGTGCGCGAAAATTTGTCACAACTAACATAATTCATGCTATCTTTATATAGCACTTTCCCGTAGTGATTAGTATCACTACTCCTTTATTTTGGAACAAGGTGATCCTTTGACAATTTTTGGAATGACTATTCTGTCGCTCAATATTACTAATCAGCCTTTTGTTGACTCTATATCTTGACCCTACATATCTCAGCAACGGCAATCGTTTTTCCTAATAAACCAAAAGATTCATCAACGATCCTTTTATGTAAAAAAGTTCTCCCGCAAAGGAAATTAGCTCAGACGAAAAATACCGTGCAACTGATGAGGCTGCGACAAAGAAACACGTGGGTTGCACTGCAGGAGTGCCCATAACACACCACATGAATGGCTCAAAAAATAATTACCAGGCATACATCGAAACACTGCATTTTTCCGTAGATTGCACATCTATGTAGTGAATATCATTGATAGTGGAGAATTTATCGCTGAATATTGGGTAAAATTTTGAAAGTGCATTCTCATGTGCCAAGTCGGTTGCTGACTATGGCTTCTTTGTTGCTGCTCTAGAATCTTTTATGAAATGTTAAGAAAATTGCTCGGAGAGCTATCACGGCAGTTAGGAACCACTCTCTGTTTTGAAGTCTTTTAAATTCTCCACTATTGCTCTTGCAGACCTAGATTGTGCTTTCGCGTAGTCGTTTTCGCAGGTGTCCAGATTGGGTCACGCTCCGGAGTCAAACATGGAAAGGAGGATGGAAGTAGGTTGATCAAGGAACAAAAAGGTTGCGAGTGCCCGAACCGCACGGTTCATAATATAATGATTTATGAGTTTTTTGTTTTACAATAACTAATTTTGACGAAAATAAGTGCTTGTGTATATTAATTTAAATCCGCGGGTTTCTTTCTCGTGCTTCTCATAATGTGTAGCATTCTCTCGAAACGCAAACCGTGTGTTCGGTCATTGCGACTTCAGTGCTAGAACGATTCCCTCAACTCGTGAACAATTTTTCCGATGGAATTCGACTTTCCTATCGCCGTAACTAAAAGGAGATAGCAAATTGAGATCTTCCATTTGAGCGGTGCTAGACTAAAAAAGAATTGACTGAAATGCTAGTGATAAAGAAGATCCATGCAAGAGCGAACAACTGTGGATAATCGACCATAATTATCGGTTTTTGAGAAAGCGAAGACTCCCAAAAATTAGCAGAATAAACCTACATGTCATTCCATTGGTATTAGCCAAGTAATTATGTAAATATAATGAAGGCGCATAGATACGGTGCCAACTTTTACATCATAATCTTTTCCTTCATATTTTCGTTCTCTATGCTGGCCTAGCGGAGCATTTTGTTTGGCGTTGAGATTTTTGAATAAGTAGAATTATATACGAACGCAGAGGGGTCTGCCCAGTTCTCCAACGTATTCTTCCTGTATATAAATTACATTAGATTAGGTATACCATAACACGTCTAGTACAAACGCAGTCCCTACCGTCTAGGTAAATTATGCAATTTTTCTTACTAAGACCATCATGCATTGAGTTTCGGTCTAGGTGGCATCTTAGAGTGCTTGGAACATTTTACTTACTGCTACCTTAATGTCCTAATTTACTCTTTCCACAGCAGCAATCAATAACTGTGCTTACATTGTAGGATGACGTGCAAAACTTTCGCGGGAGGAGAGACTCGAACCCACATCTCATTCTATCCGGGAGCACGTGCTCCAACCTGTTACACACCTGACGCCCATTTGCACATCACTCGTTCTACGTTACAGCGCATCTATCTGACAGCCTGCAACCGTCAACTGCCTACCCGGAGAGGTCGGTATCGACATTGAACCCAGTCACGTGACAGATACTAGGTACCGAAGATCAAATGAAATTATTTATTTAGCCGCTTTAGCGGTGGTAAGATTCCATGGGCGCCAGTAAAGCAGCGGGTTAGAGCACGCTCTTCCGGGCAGAAGTGAGATGCGGATTTGAGTCCCGCCTGACGCAAAAGTTTTGCGCATCCCTCTACACCACTGGGTATATCTATGAAATTTTACTACCGCTAAGCGGTTAAATAAAATAATTCCATGTGTTCACATTGTTGGAAATGAGGTACAGGGTGAACAAGATCTTATTTTACAAGACTCATTGTCTGGGGAGTCGCTTTTCTTCTAATTCTAACTAGGAAAGTTCTCACTGCCTACCATCAAAATTACCATCACCATCAAAATGGCTATTTTTCACAACAAGTTTAGACAATCTTTCTCGTGTTGTCTTTTTTCTGCGCATTCGTAGCTATCTAGAGCATTTATATTCACAAGTGCACACCTTGTGTATGATGAATGAGAGGAAGGGTAATGAATCGAGATGTTTTCATTATTTGGCTTCCAGTCCCACTCTGTGATGTAGGCGCTTTAGGACAGTTTGACTTGAGCAGTCAGGAATGAGAGTCAACTTGCTTTTGGAAACTCCCAAGTAATTTTTGTGTACTCTGATTGTTAATTGAACAATTCATTACAAGTACCCATCTACTAGATGGTTCAAAAGGCTGAAGAAGGAATTACATTGCCCATCCACTCTTGTGCGGAGCAAATAGCAAGACAATCATCTATATATCTATACCACATTAATGACCGAAGCTCGATTAGTGGGCCTTTTACTGTGAACATAAACAAATAGAAGACTTGGGCTAGCAGCTGCCCCATCCTTAACCCTCTTACTCTCATTTGTGCGAATTTGTTCCGAAGCGAGTAGTCTATGAACTGTTACCATAAACATACTAGATCGAGAAGCCGTGCAAGCTCACTAATCGTTGAAGTTCTTGAGGAATTGGGCCATCACTTATCAAAATGTAGTTCCCTAATATGCTACAAAGGACGAGCGCCAAAATCTTCTATTGCGTACGATCATTATGAGATGCTTTGCCCAAACGATCAAGGAACATTTGGCCATTCTAAAGAGGGCTGGAATGTGTTCAACAACTGGAAAGTTACTGGCGTTTGAAAACCATGCTATCCTAACTATTGGTGCGTCTACGCAACTGGGGAAGACTTAATCATGTAAATGATGGATTGGTAGACGCAAGATTATCTTTCAGAGAGTCATATTCTGCCAAAATTTTATGATAGTAATCAATGTAGATTTGGAGTAAATATCGTTTTATGCCCTATTCATGTATAGAGACCCAGCTCAAAACCTTCCCATTTTGGGTCGCTGCTACGTCCAGTTCGTTTAAGCGGTGCTCACTCCACTGAATTTTGACTCGATGCAGACACAGAAAAATACAGAACGGTAATAGATAGATGTAGACATCTCGAAATATTGCGGCTCTGAATTAGATAAAGGTGCCAAGACGTCAGCCTAACATGCTTTCTTAACAGTTTCGTGTTCTTCGGCAATCTGAGAAAATATAGAGTTTTGATCTTGAGGATCCATCTGGATGAAGATGGGGAACTATGCGTTAGAATAAGAGGCACTGTATCGGCCCCCTATAGTAAAATGTATATTGGTCCTGCTATAAAATAATAAATATCTTAGAAAGTCATTGATTACCTTGATTTTTTAAGAGACAACAACGTAGCTCATCCCGCATTGGCCGAAATTCGTTGACTGATCACGGTATCGCATGGAAGCCGAATTAGAATGTCGCGATGAAGTTGCTCGTCGCTCAAAAATTCAGTTGATAAAACACAGTGCTGCTTATTCAGCTATATTTACCGTTCATTAAAAAGTCATAGCAGAATTGATGACTCAACAGTGCTTAATGTGCTTCAGTTCGTTATTCAGGGGCTGAAAAAACGTAATAGTTTACGTTCGCATCGGAGAATTTTCGTTAACTCATTAGAATTAAAAGAATTTTTTGTTGCCTACGAGATGTGATGCCATTAACATAGAGATGGAAATGCTCATCAGAAGAGTTTCAGTTTCTCGAATGTGAGCTCCTCGAAAAAAGGAGCCAAATGACTGGTAAGAAAAAAACACTGTGCAAAAGAAATTTTTGAAATTCACAAATTCACACTTCTCACACGTGATGGTGACTTTGCAGTACGAAAGAGCAGTCGTTTCATTATTCATCATTATTCACCATGTGATAATCAGTCGGAAACAAACTAAAAATTAAGTTAAGAACGGTTTTATTGCTTGGATAGAAGTGGAAACGCCTTGAGAAGCCCATAAGACACTTTGAATGTTGAAGCCCCATTCATATCGTTTTTATAATTATCATGGTGCCCTCGTAGTGCTTTATGTTTTGAATGAGAAACAGCGTTCACATCCGCTGTCATCAGACCTCGCTAGGGACAGTCAAAATTTATCACTAATGAGCTTACAAAAGCTTGTTACAAACCTTTATTATGGCTAACGTAACGACGACTTCGCCTTCATCGAACCCACGGCGATCTGGCTTTACTGTCAACAGCAAATCGATGCTGGCCCTAGTAGCCGGCGCATCGAGGCTAATCGAGTAGGGTGATGAAGAGCACAAGTGCAGTAGCTCCCATCGCTGTCCTTCCACAAAGTAGTCTAGATAGTCATAGGTGATCTGCCATTATGTGAGTACAGGACGATGATTGTGTCAATCTCGACAGAGACTATTTGCCTCTTTAGTGACAGACCATCCCACAGTATGGCATTTGTTGACATTTTCCAAAAAATAACGGTGGTTGCTCAGGCCGGCCTTCTGCATCAAAAACTTGGATGTCGACAAGATTCCTTAACAGAATGTCTTTTCTTTTCCTTTCTTCGTGTGAATCGACTAATTATTCGTCCACTTCTATGAATAAAAACCTTTAATATCCTATACTATACGGAACTGTTTTTCGCTTACAATTAAAGCAACTCACAACTGCTTATTCAACTTCAATCATCTTCCACAAAAAAAGTCATGAGAGATCCTATGATTATTCAGCGCTACGGTGCTTTCGAATGATCATTTGCGAAACAAATAGAATAAATTTTATTATGTTGACGCATGAAATTTTGGCTATCTTCATTGAAACATGTGCAAATTTTAGAATCCATTACGCCGCTCACTACTAAGGCGGAACTTGAACAATGAGAGGAATGCTCTTCAAAACAATTCTCGATTTACATGAAGTGCTTCAATCACCAAAAGGTTTACATCCAATGTCCATACTATCGTATACTGCACATCAATTTCATAGACTGCGGACCGAGTTTTGCAGCTATCCATTAGCGGAAAAATTGAAATCATAAATGCAGTTCTGCGTAGATTGTTCTTGTGAGATCCATCATTGCTGCTTTGAGCAATGTTTTGGATAAGAAATTTCGGATTATTCAAAGCCTGAGGTTCTGAATGAGTTTAATTGTTCATTTTCTATAAAAAAAAACTTTCAGAATCTTCTAGATCATTCTTGAAAATCATTTTCAGAGGCAAATCAAAGCACTGGGGAGTTTGAAACCGTCATACAAGCGGAAGACACTTCGTTAACAAAATGTACGATAAAATCAACAACAATTTTTCATTCACCTGCACATCGTAGAGATTCTTTTCGAATTGATAGCGCTCCACAAACATCTATCTTCATAAGAAACCTGGTATTTCAAGAGTGTGACGAAAGTCTCACCTAATGATCACATCATTCGTGTTATTGAGAATGTCTTTTTACTTTCTGATCCCGATACGTGGCAATTTCATCAGAGTGTAGCATTTCTGTGCCTCACATCAAGAAATGACGCCTCAATGCAGTTGCTTCTTTGCGACTAATTATGACACGATTTATTTTCTTCTGCCTCACATTTGTGTCAAACCTGCCTATCTCTGAATCGTTCACAAAAAATCCGTCGTCCTTACTCTAATAATTGGTCGGTTCTCGATAACTAAAACAATTTAACGTGACTAGAACATTCTATAGTCAAATGAGGGGTATCGAAGGTGGAAAAAAAGCGATTTCGAAGTCATGAGCTTTGTAGTGAAAAAGAAACACTGGCATTTTGTCGATTGCGAAAGGTTCATTTTTTGGAAAAGTCACTATTTACATCGCAGCGTCACAAATGAGGAGGCGGGAGCAAATTTAAGCGTGACATCTGGGTAATCCGAGCATTCACTGAATTTTCTGTTCAAGTGGTCTCTTCTCTGTCATCCAGCATTTGGAAGGTGCTTCACTTCATTAGCTAAATCTCCTGTGTTTCGTAATAATGAAATTTGGCTTGAAGCTTTGGAAAAATTATGTTTCAAACTAAACGTACCAGGAATTCTGAAGCTTCTGGAGAACTCAACAAGCTGTTATTGCCAACTTTACTCACCTAAAGTGCTAGGTGTCAAATTACTTGTTCTGTAAATGACCTGAAAATAAGGAAAGATTGTTTCCAGCTAACTCTCGATATTTGTTCTTACTTTTAAGGAAAAAAGAAAATATTCTTGCAAAAATGGCGAGATATTTGACCGGTCTTTTAATGCTTTCGTTACTAGCCTCGATCTCGGCTGTGTTTGGATGTGGTGTGATGCCTGCTGGTCAAGGTATTGAAAAGAATATTCTTATCGTAGTACATATATCTCTAGTCTTGGATAGTTCATAAACCTTAGTCTAACTGATTATATCAATTACTTCATCGGCAGTCAAAAGCCTGTGCAATGTGAATTTTCTGGTGGAACGATTTTGAATATTATACAGAATAAAAGCCTCATAATCAGTGAATTCACTAAACTAATTTCCAAAAACATCACTTTAAATACCAGATTTTGTTCAGCGAGAGGAGTGACCTTTACCGTCACCGGCTTCGCTTTGCCTGTAGCCATGGTATATACAGAAACGTCTGAAGTTTTCGCTAAAGTGCCTGGTATTGCAACTAGCGAAACGGGTGCCAAGGCGTTTGTACAACGTCTTGTAATGCAAACAGTGAGTCCGCAACTTTCAGATTTCAGATTCCTCCCGCAATTTCTGGAAAACTCAGAAAGGGGGCGTAATTTTTGCGAACTACTCCAGCTCTAGGTGCTTTCGTGACTTACACAGTTTTATATAATCTCATTCAGGACACTGCCAAATGAATGCCACTTATTAGCTGTTCTTCAGGTCACTGACGTTCTTGAAACCCAAGGTCGTAGTGCACTCCTACCTGATGCTGTAATCTCTTCCATTTTGAGCCAACTCGATGTTCAGGTCGATTACAACCCAATGAAATGCCAGACGGCTGCTAAACCAGATGATATGCGTGAGTCTTCCGTTCTAAAAACCATTTAAGAGGTTTCGGACAGAAATATGACATGCGTTAAGAAAAACGAAAATGTGTTTATAGGTTTTCAAAAAAAACTACGCGATTGTTGAAAAGGAATATGAGGAAAACATTCATAATAGCACTGAAATTAGAGACTTCAAATTGATGCTATTTTTGCAGACGAGCTTTTCCATTTTTTCTAACTTTAATATAATACCTACGGTTTGAAGAGATTAAAGACTAAAAGAGAATTTGTGTTCGGAAATGTCTTGAGCTTTTCAGCTTTCCACTTAAGGAAAAGGCTCAAGTCTTTTCAAAACTTACAGCTCTTTTCAGCCGGCATGGACAAAGTAAGCTGTATTATCGTTGATAGCACGGTGACGGGAATTTGTTCTACAAGTGATCCGAATGCAAAGTGTTTAACAACTATGGCGCCGATGGTGACAGTAACGCCTGTTCCCGACACACACTTAACAATTTCAGGAACTATTTCGGTTAGGTTTGCTCTCTCATTACTTTGATTTTATGAGAAAGGAACAAACCACATCATCACACCTAGACCACAAACATCATCATGGCGAGTTGGTCAAGAGCGATGTGGGAAAACGTGGTGAATAGAGCGATTCGAATGCTGGCATGGGGTCCATTTGGATCGCACTTCTTCTCGGCATGGGCCACTGTCAACTGATCTGTGATTTGATGACAAACCTTTTTGAACCATTTTAAGTGATATTGATTGTAACATTGCAGTAGCAATAAATATCAGATCACATGATTGTTGAAAAATGCGTAATATCTTTCTTGAAGCGATGAGACAAATATGGATTTGGTGCCTCACTTGAAGAGGAAGTGAGGAACTTCAAGGTCATTAGAAAAAAATCATTTTTAGATTAATTCACTCGTGCGTATACTGTGTGAGTGCTTATGATATATTAGTAATAAATCTGCCTTCCTGTGAAAATCTGTCCCGTATCCGTTGCGCAGAATGGTTAGCAGATCAGAAGTACATAATGCTTTCATACTGCGATCTTCATGTGGAGCTACTCATGTCTCACGAAAGACCATCAGAGTAACTCAATTCTACTTGTTCGAGCGTTTTCGAATTCAAAATCATAATTCTTTTGAGGCGGAACAATGGAATTCTTAACTAAAGAAGATTACCGCATCTTTTCTCAGGTCCTACGGAAAAAGATGCGGTGGAACACTTCCTCATTTGCATCGCGCTCGTATTACACAGACAACACGCCAGGCGAAATGTAAAATGCAATTCATAACTTTACAAGTACAAAATTACATGGAAAAATTTGCCTCCGCTTATGAATTAAGGTAATGCTGCCATCTTCGTCTCACAAATGATTATAAAGAAATTAGTTGGATAAGGAATATGTGACTGATTGGATAAGGATTGTAAGGATGAAGTGGTAAAAGATTCGGCATGAATAACTGGTATACGTACTTCTAGACACTTCAAAGAGAGCAGGTACTTTTTTCTTGGGCGTTCCTCAGCCGCGTTTACAAATATCGGTGCTCATCGCACTGCTATTATCAAAATTCGAACCTTCAACGTTCAAAATTCAAGACCTGTGCGAGGTCGATATGCTTTTTCAGGATCAATGGGTTTTGTGCAGCTATGCAAAATATTCCAAGTATCTTTATTCCACAAACCTCATCATGTTCTCACGGATAGGACAACCTACGTTCTTTTTGTGAACTGACGTTTGAATGCTCCTCCCTCCCCCCAAATCTGTAGGTCTAATGGAACAGATGTGTCAGTTGATGTGTGATAGTGCGCCCTGCTACCTAGACTAGAAAATCAGTCTGAGATAAGGAGGTGGGGGGGCGTGGTTGAATAGTTGCGAGGTTAGACACGGCGAGCGTGGAACAAGCTTCATCCCCCAGTTCTCTTCGGCAGTCAATAACAACGCCCTAAGGAACGCTATGACAAGGGCTATCCTCGAGATCGCAAGGAGACTCGCTAATCAGTGTTCTACGCCGTTCAAGAAGAGAACAAAAACGAATTGAATGCTAGAAGTTTGGTATCCTCAGAGTGAGAAAAAAGTGTATGATGACGGATCAAATAAAGTGCTAAAGTGAAGTGCTGAAGTGCTATATGATTGGTGATATTCAGACCCTGTCCCTTTTTGTTCATTTCTATATTCTAAGAATTTCTCCAAATAGCCTCGAGGGTTTTTAGCGCCGACGTCTTTGATTCGTGCTCCAGGATTTAACTAGCAATAAACAGCTAATTCATTGACCAGAACTGATGATAACTGCTCAGCAACGCTATTCAAAGTAGGCGCCGTCAACCTGGACAAGTGTCTGCAATTCCTCAGACAACAAATCAATATTCTTTGTATGTATTCCGAGCGTTCTTTTGGTACTCAATTTATCCATACCTGCCGCATTATGGCTGCTCAACAAAGCCTTTATAGCAATTCTCTGCTTTAAGACTAGAAATTGGGACGCGCTTCACAAAGCATCATTGAGAACAACAGCCGTGTCAAGGCTCAAGGATTTGTGTCCAGGCGAACAGCATTTCTTTGCTGAGTTTTACGCCGACAGCACCAGTTTGAAGTGCCAGCTGCGCTCCGGCCATCCACACAAAGTTGATCGAAAGGCCGTCGTCGCAGCAGTTAAAGATGATCCGAGTTTGACTCCAAGCTGATAGCTCATATTATGAATAGTGATGTTACGCAATTTTGATTATTTTGGTTGATAGGTTTAGTGTTCAACTGTTTTGTGTTGAAACTCATGAGAAGACCTTATTTAAAAAGTAGGTGTTTTGATTTAGCTTTCTAGCTTCGAGACGCCTGATCTGAACAGCTTCGAACAGTTCTGTAATATTTATGCGGACGAAAAACTTCAACAGCACTTTAAGCAAGTGAGAATTTCCCTCATCTGGTGTTTTGTCCCACTTTCTAAGGACAAGTTTGTACAGAGTTTTATTTCATAAACCAAAGCTTCTAATTAAGCATTTGTTCAGGCTGGAGCAAAAAGAGCATGCACATGAGGGAATCACTTGCTTTCGCGTCGACTATTATGGCAAATGGCCAGCTATCGATATGATCGAGTTATAAACGGAACCATTTTACTACCTCGACGAAAAATCTTCTCTAAGGTCTTTTTTATCGTTTCTCTGCAGCGTTTCGCATGTTCGGATGTAAGGTTTCGGTTGCCTGTAGCTCGTGCGATTTCACATTGACGTAACACTCGAGTGTCTGTGGAGACAAGCGTCTCTTCGTGACCTTAAAATTCTCGGCTTTCATACCGCTAATGTGAAGATATTCAACGAGCCGATCGTATTCTACATCGATGTTGTCGACAGCGGCATCTTCCCAAGAGCCGACTAATGATTTGTATACGTCCCAAAATGTTGTAGTTCTGGGACTTCGTTGTTTGAATTCAAGGACTTTCTCTTTTCTCCGCGAAAAACGGAACGCTGCGTGAAGGAGGCGATGGTCTGATCTCGTGTAGAACTCAGGAACAACGGCGACATCGCACAGGCAAAACCTTCGATGTACTAAGATGTGGTCTATTTCGTTATGCACTTTCCATTAGGAGACTCTCACGCCACCGCTGAGAGTGAGGCTTTTGGAATTGTGAGTTACCATGGATGTTTTGGTCGTCATGATAAACTCCGATAGCCTCTCACCCTGTTCAATCCATTCTAGCCCTTTAGTCCCAATGTAGCGTTTATTCAGACGTTCTTCTAGAACCAATTTTTGCATCAAAATCTCCGACAACGACTTTGAGGTATGCATGATCGTTTCTGAAGAATTTTTCGAGATCCATATAGAAAGCTTCGACTTCGTCTTTGTCATAGCTTGATGTTGGAGCATAAGCAACGAACATGCTGAAAGCAGCCATAAACCGCATCGTTTCAACCGTAATCGTCCGATACGTGTTGTTAGTTGTTCAAACAAATCGATGTTCACGGTCAAAATCGATTTGACGAGGACGCCAGCGCCGCCGACACCTCTGCTATCGCATGTTCCAAGAAATAGTTCTTCTCTGGTGTCATAAACAGCGTGAAAAGGATGGCGCCTCCTCGTCTCAGCCAGGTCAATTACTTCGTACGTTAATCTTCCTGCTTGTTCAAAAGATCTTCTACAGCGGATTCATGAGCAAGGGTTCTTGCACTGTAGGTACAGATTATCATTTCAGTCCATTTCAATCTTGGCAGCCTACTTTGAAACAGATTTTAGCAGTCTCTCCCTACTCGTCCTACCTGGCGCTGCCGTACCAAGTGCTCTTCCGGGGTCAGGAGAATGAGGCCCATACTTATTACTGTTTTTAGCAATTTGATACCCAACTTATAGCTTGCTAGGCTCTAAACATGGGAGCTGTGTACCCACGAGTAGCTTGCCAGTTGTTATCGGAGGAGAGGGGGGAGCTTATTTGTTTTAGGCAACTCCTAACCGCCTCCCATGTACTTCCCAGCCGTTTCATTGCAGACTTTTGGCCGACTTGACTCGTAGAAATACAGTTTTGTCAAATCGGCGCTGCACAAGCAGGGAGCTCATCACCTAAATCCACCTGAATCTCTGGGAAGCACATGGTCGCTTTTGGTTCGCGCTTATTCTCCTATCCATCAACTGGGGGGTGCACCACGTGCTCTCGCGACTAACCGGGCGGGATCCCTCAAATAGGAAGATCCGTGGCCCAGATCCATGCATCACCGTAATATTTTGGCCATATCTGCACCACTGAAGCTGGCAAAGCATTTTCTCCTCTTGCCTTCACCAACGTTTGACTTGTGTCGCATATCCGACTCTACTGCAGCTCAATATCATTGTCGAACGAGCTGGTTAGTAGACGTTAAATTTCCAGAAAATAAGTTTGAGCGAATGCAGCTTATTAGATTAGAATGGATTACATAGTTGTCCCCATCTATTCAAACGCTCCTATCCGAAAAAAAAATTGAGCAAAGTGCTTTGCGTAATTTTGCTCATAAACTGCAGCTTTGCTACCACATATTAGGGCTTCACTATCCAAAATACTTTTGTTATTTCGCAAACAGGTAAGGCAAACTTAAAAGCCCTTTGAGAATATGGTCATAAAACTCCACACTTTCGGAATCTTCTCTGCTTAATAAGACATGCCACAGTAAAAGTCCGTCTAGTACGGTAACAATAATAGCTTTCACTTGGAGCATGATTTTAGATGGAAGCAGTCATAGTCATCGGAATATTGATTGTATATCGGGGAAATCAATTTGCTTCAGCCCAACATCAAGATCATCTTATTTGGTGGTTTCTTCATTGTCATCGGTGTGCTTTGGTCACAATCACTATCGATTTCGCCTATGCCAAAGTCATCAATAACGTCCACTACATAGGACGACATGTCGGCAAAGCTCGAATAATCGCCGGTAAAAATCTTTTGAGGTAAGGTAAATTCTTTCCTCAAACATCTGCTTTTTTTTACTTGTGATGAAGATTTCAGTTCTTCTCGAATTGAACGTTTTTCGTCTATCTCAAAGATAGACTGCCTGTGGACGTAGCCATAAGGGGTCGTTGTTGAGTGCCGGAGAGCGTGGGGTAGGGTTGAGCATGGGGTTCGACTTACACGAGTCGCGACTAGCATTCATGATCCACTCGGCCACCGGGCCCTCTAAGTTTTAGTCGCTGAAATTTTTTGAAAGTATATATCCGGGTGGGATATGAGGGAATTTAGTGTTAGAGAGTAGAAGACAGCTATAATGCGCAGTCCATGAGAAAGTATGATGTGGAAAAGATAAACTTCTGCTTTGCCTCCCTCAACTTTTAGTAAGACCACCCGCCGTTAAGCAAACTATAAATCAACTTTCTGAACAATGTCTATATATACCAATAATGTTCCTTCGACCACAGAAGCATTTCAATGCATTCTACAGTGCATTATATTGGTATAAACGATGCCAGGGAGCTCAGATTTTTATAACTAATACAAAAGCTTGAAAATCCTTTTTTCAAGAGGACGGTCGCAGGTGAGATCAATATATTACATTGTTATACTGCGCCAATTTTTTTTATCCACATTTCCGGTGGTGCAACGGTTTGACACGCATCCCCGGATTGGGTGAAGCTTGGGTTTGAATCCCACCTACGCAAATGTTTTTGCACACCACACTATATTATTGGGTTTATTGTAACATCATACCACCGCAATAGGCAGTCCAGTAAAATAAAATCTTTTTCCACATTTCCTTCAATATACTGCATATTTTGGCTTATAATTGTGTCCAAATGAAATCATTGCATCCACATTTCTGATATATTCTTTGACATCTTTCGCAAAGCGAGTATCGATCTCAGTAATTACAAGTGTTTTTTGCTCGTTATTCGCAAAAGCAATCGAAGGTGTCGAAGTCACTGTGTTGCAGAAGGTTAACTTCCACTAGAGTAGGTTGGGCTGAGAATGAGTCCAATATCTGTGTCTGGAAATCCACTTTAGTGTGAACCATGAAAGAACAGAACGAATCTGTACCAGCCTTATCGTGCCAACCATTCCTGGGAGGATGCACCGTGCATTCGACCTCATCATGCATCATGGAACTGAATAAATTTATATCTGCCCTAAAAATGGAGGCGATATTCCACTGATGTATTCATTCAGTGTTTATACCCTAATCCAACTTTTCTACCATTTGCCGGCCTTGTCTTGTTCGAATATGTGGAGTTTGGTAAGCCTGGGGCACAATAAGAATGACTATGATGATTCTCTTATCCAATACTGCAAATTTCTTTCTACTGAACTGCAAGCGCTACAACCAAAAGTAACGGAAAAATAAAGCGTGTTGTATTTTAGATATGACTTACTTTGTCCTCACTGGGAAAACAGAATCCATTATGCATTTCTGATGTTTCACAGAAAAGAATGAATGTTGAGCATTGATCATTTATTTCTAAAAGATTCATAAAAATGCTACCATAAGAAGAGATCCACTGTCAGTGTTTCTATTGCATTCTTAGATGGCACAATCGCTGAACGTGAACCGAGGAATTACCGACGTAAGAACTGCTAGCATTAATCAAGTGCAAGCGATTGCTCGCCTCGGCTTGCTCGGAAAAGTGGATCGCAAGGTTTCTTCTGTCCACTGTCAAAATGAGTGCCGAATAATGGTAGATATTTATTTTTGACACTTGAAGACAATACATGCATATGCTCTTTTTCCCCATTTCTGGAGAACATGGATTTTATGGACAACGTCCCTGCATGGAGCCACTACACCATACCGTCATCGAAAAACACCTAACACATGCACCTTCCACTCTCTTATCAGCTTCCATTTTAACAACTCTTATTTCTTTTTGCTCCCATAAGAACTATGGGCAGCGAGTCGCTGCAGTTGTATGCATGGTAAGCACGCTGCTATTTTCTATACTTTACCATGGCACATCACATTGTTGCTAGCATTCAAAAGTGTTCTGCAGTACATGGTTACTGTTACCTATCCCTGTACTTTTTTATTTCATACAACGTTTATGACTTGTAATTTGGTTGAGAATGAAATATAGATGAATTATCGGTCAAGTGATTAATCACAATGTCACTTCGCTGAAGAGAATTTTTGTGATATAGCAAGTTTAGAGAGCAGCTCTTCATGGACCAACCCTAGCACACTCAGCTCTGATCACCAAAATTATTCTTACGAAAGCTTCTGCTATGATATTCCATATTTCAACAGCAACAATATCTTCTCAACGCCAGTTTATCAATTAAATTACTTTATATCCACTGAGGCGTGCGCCAATGCTGCCAAGTTGGAAAGAGAGTTTTGGGGCACTTTATTGAGCATGAGATAAGTCCCATGCATATCATGGGAATATTTGAGTTGCTCTAGGAAATTTTCACTGACGGCCCAGATATTATTCGTCCCAATTTTCGTTTTGTTACAAGCCTCAAAAATGTCCAACGATACATCAAAGTGCGTGTTTCATTGCGTTATTGCTGGAGATAGGGTCTTTATCAGCTAGCTGCAATCGACATGAAATCAACGAAGTTGAAAGAGAGGGCTCAAAAAGTAAATCTGCTGCTGGGCCTTGGTTTCAACGCTTCTCAATGCCGGAGATATTGACCTCGAAAACATGCCTCGTTCAGATCGTTCAACAAAGTTGAACAGCGAAGATTTGATTGCTGCTTCGTAAGATGAACTGTCGAATTTTTTGATTCGATGTAGAGAAATGATATTTGACGAGATCCGAAACTTGGCGGACCGAAGGCAGAAAGTCATACAGAACAATGGCCTTTATTTTGAAGAATAGAAATTGTTGTTTTTGTTTTGAAATCATGCATAATTTTTCAATTGTTTCCAAGTGCCCCAGAATTTTCTTCCCAACTTAATAATTGCCTGTCATGAGACGTGACAAGAGGTGCATGAAATTTCATGCATTTGATGCGTAACATGTTAAAGTATAATCGACAAAGTCAGTGGTACTATCTCTCTTTGCTCATTGGTCACCACGGTTGCGGATACGCTGATACCGTAAATGAACAACAATGTATAAGTTAAATCTTAGTCAAGATGGACGTAACTTTCACTACTCATAACTTATGTCGACGCGATAAATGACAATTAATTGAACCTGAAGTTGTAGAAATTACTAATGTCACGTTGAGATTGAAAGGAAAACTTAAGAAATAGTCTGATGGCGACCGAAATCTTGCGGCAGCGGAAATTCTGAGGATATAATACATTAGTGCTTCAGTTAATTATGAAGAAGGTTTTCGGAAGAGTATCTACAAGATTGTTGGCTCACTTACTCATTGGTCCAAATTTTTATGGCAACCCCAATAAGTGACAAATAACTTCGACCTTTGTCGGATCATCGCGCTTTCTGATGGGGAAAGAGTCGCCAAGAGATTACAATAAAGATTTATGTCATCCTCGTGCAAGCTTAGCAATATGTCAAAATGATAGAAGCCACTATGCTGCTAAAAGTAAGACTGGTGTACAGTTACACTAAAATACCACAGATAAAAGACTTCATAGGCAAAAGAGGTCCGCTGTGAGAATAATACTTAATAGTAACTTTGATGATTTCTGGTGATTTTGTCATTTTAGTGATCATTCGCAATTTTTATTTCTTCCCAGTTACGTTTCTTCTTTTTTTTTTCTTAATTTGAATCTTAATAAATATTGTTCCATCCCTTCTGCCTCTATATTCATAGCTTCCAAAGAGCACCATGTGATGCTGAAAATGTAGATTCAAAACGGCATGAATAAAAACGACCTTGACAAGGAAGGAATTGCAATCAGAAAAGAATGTTATTTTGTTGTTATTTGATGTTCAAAATAATAAAAATAAATATACTGAAACTGATGGTGCGTACTTTGAAAAACGCTGCTGAGCAGCTATAATGCCTTCCGGTAAATAAATTTAGTGTTTATCGCTTTAGTGCCAGAACTTATCTGATAATTTCGACTCAGTGTAATGTTTGCAGTGCACGTCATCCGTCTGGAGTTGAAAGTTCATTATTTTGGTAGAGGTGTCAGTTGCAATGATCCTTAATTTGACTGAGAAATTGGAGTTTGATTGAGTGGGACAAAACAACCAATAGAAAAAGATAAAAACAATTTCAAACATTCCGCTTAAGTTCTCAACGTGGACAACCAACTTTTTAGAAATCAACTAAAAAAGCCGTTAAGACAAATGAAAATGAATACCCACCAAGTTATCAGGAAAAGCAAAGTGCTGTTTAGTTTATCATCTAAAGTAGATCTTATTTGTAACAATTTCACCTTGTTGACCGATTGAGGATAGAAGTTAAAGAAGAACCTGTGGGAGAGTCATGCCTACATCTTGCTGACGCATCTTAAATTCAACAGGGATTTTTTGGTCTAAAGCAGATCTTGGCGAACCAGTAAGTTGTTTCTAATCCATCTTAGAAGCCTATAAAATTTGATATAATTTTTTTGAATGTTCAAAGCCTTACCGAGCTTGTCATGCCAGAGCCATACACCTGTTTCGCTGGCCTCCCTTATCGCTACAATGTAGAGTTTAATGTGAGGCGTGGGCCACTGACGAAGAGGGCGAGACCTCCGAAACACGTGTATGGCTCTGGTGTAATAACCTCGGTAAGGCTTTAAAACATTCTTGAGAGTTATATTGAAAGTTTAGTGTGAGGTTAAAAAATAGTCGATGCTGTGGAACCTATGAAATTATTCTATTCTTCCTTGTTGTCGTCCTTCCCGAAATTAACTAATCTTGACAGCTTATAGTGCTTCTCTTATGATGTGACACTGCATAGTTATACCTTTTACGAATAGCTGTTGCTTTTCTGACCTTGCTGTTACACCATTCATCTGGTCTTTACATCATTCGCAACTGTATGAACATCATAGTGCCCAAGGCGGTCTGGATCTTTACAGCAACTTCTACAAGCTATAGTGGATGAACAGCCATTGTATCCTAAAATTTCGTCATCAAAACTCTTCTTTTTCTTCCCTAAAATTATTTTCGGAGGGCACAAGAAACACGAATCGAACAATAGAACGATGCCCATAAGCCGGGTCACTACGGATTTATTTATCACTGTCTACTAATCTGATAAGGATGTAAAATTTTTCGAGCCGTTAGTCTAGTGCTATACAGGCGCCTGTTTCGTCCTACTGGGAGTCATCAACAGCACCCTCCCTCGGTTCAACCGATCCGCTGAAGTTGAAGGATCCTCTCTATGGATCGACACCGAGTAAAGAACTGAAAAAATGATTCATTGTAAAAACTGCTTACAAAGCAAAGATTCATGTAGATGCACATAGAACTGGCGTCTAACACTACTGTGATCGTAATTGCAGATTTTGGCAGATTGGCCCCCTTCAATTTCGGCACTTGAAACCATTTTTGAAGGATTATCAGTCCTTTTGGGAACAAAATCAGTTTGTGAATCAAGAATAGAACGATGATGTTAATAAATTAGCTCGCCGTGAAATTATGACCATTGATTAGACAATAAATCCTGAGCTCAGTAAGGTGGGCCTGTTATGTTGTGAACACTTGGAAGGGTTTAAGGAGACGATTTGAATGATGGTCTTACCTTGACCAGCGCCAGCGGTTACAATTAGTTTATATATAGTGTCCACCACCAGCAATATATTTCACGTCAGTCGTTTTGAAATTGTTCTTTTATACATTGCTAGAAGGAAATCGTTTTACATAAAATGATTAGCACTAGTCAAATCTTTGAATTATGCAGCGAATACTTAGGATTATGTTATTGCACCAGCTCTCTGAAGCAGTTGTGAATCAGAAAGCTTGTAAAAGGCAGACTGATAAAGCTTGGTGATATTTCTTGATGCAGACTGATAGCATGACCTAAGTGAAAATCGAATGATTTCCAAATACAATCACAAGAATACTGAGGTAGGAACAAAACACAGATTCGGGACGGGACTGGCGATCACCCTTTGTAGAGGCTCATGTGTTATGCACTGCATATTCAAAGTCCTTTCCCTGGCTAACTCTCAGGCAATTCATTTGATGAGTGATGGCTGATGATACGCATAGAATCATAAAATACTGAAAAAAGGCAGAATAATGATCTCAGCGATGCAGTAGGTAAAACGTTGACTCCTGGAAAGGGCAATCGATGATTCGAAGCCCTTCTGAGCTTTGCTCGTTCCTTAGCATTTTGTGGGATTGTACCACATCGTAGTCTGCCATCAGTGAGACATTTCAAAAAGAGTCAAAACTTTGTAAGTAATAACTAATTAGCTATTATTGGTTTTAAAAATAGAAAGAAGCTCGAATGTATTGGGAAGTGCCCTAAAAACTTTCTTATGATTCACATTCCGAAATTGATTTTTTAAATCCTCTAATATGCCAAGTCTTAGGCCCCTTCAATCACCTAACCAATGAAAAAATTAAAGACGAAGGTTCTCCTTCAAACTTTGATTCTATGGAAGATGTCTGTCATATTTTGCCATTTCTCGTTCGCTATTTTTCTGAAGAGCAAATGGGACCTCTGCACGGGAACCCAGATAAAATTGAGGCAAGAGACGCCTTTAGGAGAAGAATGTGGAGTATTTCAATCATTATTTATCGTATAGTATCGAAACATGTTGTCAAATAAAGGAAAACTTAGTTTCGAAAAGTGTAGCAACTGTTGGGATTTTATAGGTATTTATTTGAGATCTTATAGAGAACGATTGCGGAGGCAAAAGCTGAAATATCAAATGTTCTCCAAAAAATATCGGTGAGTTGTCTCTGCTAATATCCTAAATAAAAAATACACTGATGGAAAAAGAAAACTATATTCAATAAAAAGGTTTGTAGGAACATTATGAGGAAATCAACAAGTTGAGAGTGGCAGACCGTGCAAAATGGAATTATTTCAGTAAGAAAGTAGAGGAGCTGGAGGTGGTGGTAATTCTACTTAACGCCTACTTGTCTCTAGCTTAATGTTGGTCATACGTCGTTGAACAGGGTTTACACAAATATGATAGCATGAAAACTTTAAAGTTTGGAAAAGATGATTTTTAAAAATATGTCGTTTGTTAATGAAGTGATTGCCTATAGAAAGCCCACGCTCTGAAGGAAGAGCGCAAACGGCAAAGGGATCGTGAACGAGCCAAGAAACTTGAACAGATTGAAACAAGTAAGTCTTTCCGAGGTTTCACACAGAATCTCCTAACAATTCTTTCTGCTTAGCATGAGATAGAGAATAATGATCCTGATGTATATAGTCACAAATATTGCTATCAGTTTGTTAAATTAGTAGCTAATGAGAATTTCATTGCGCACCCTTCAGCCACGTTCAGCAAGGAAATTGTTATAACTCCGTATAAAACTAAGCCACCACCAGCAGCACCACGCGTGTTGGAGTTTGTTGTGTTCCACTGATATTTAGAATCTTCTTCCTTACTAGAGGAAAAGAAACTTTCCTTCAGAGATAATTCGGGACAGAAAAAGAGGACCGGGTCAGGCAATTCTTTAGGCAATCAAAAAGCGAACGATTCGCATTCGTCCAGTATACCGCCCAACTCAGTGATGAGTTTCTGCAACGCTGGACATATCATTATCCGCAAATTCCACTTTCAGAATTTTAACAGATAAAAGCTTTATCAAAAAATCGATCAAATACGTTGGCAACTCGGAAAATTGAACGCGAAAATGGAAAGTTTTCCAAAATTAATTCAAGTCAGACTAAAACCAATGGTTATATAGTGCAAGTGAACGAAAGAGTGTGCATTTTACCGCATCACCACGATCTCTCTATCATTCTCTGACTTATTATGCTCTTGTTTACAACAAGAATCCTGTGCATCCTCTGCATTCTCTGCAGCCCTCTCGTGTACAAGCTAGTACCCTCAAAAGAGGTTTTGAAGGAGGTGAGTTAAGCTGAAACACTACGATAGCTCGGATAAATTCAGGCACAAAGTGATATATCGACTGCTAGAGTGAAATCGAATAGCGATGGTAAGAAGAAGAACGTCAATACAAATGATTCGGCGATGAGTGTAAGAAAATTCTTTTTTGTAAACGACCGTTTTTCACTATTCTTCTTTGTTCGTATTTGTCACCTCGTATCTCATTGCACTTACACTTTACGGATATTATTTATCGTTTTGTTAGGCAAACAATACTAGCTTGATTGTGTAGATTACTAATTTGCAGCCTATACACCATCAAGATTTTGTTGGTATTAGGCTAGCTAAGTTGAATGGTTGTACTCACATGATTTTAACCTTTTCGTGACGGCATGATATGTTTTCATGCCCTGATTATTTCTCGGCTGCTACAATACTGTGCGAGGTTTCTTCAAAAACCTTCGTAGTGCCTTATAGCAACAAAAATAAAATTTTGCTTCGAACTCGTATTCCTTTGATCATTCGGCTACGGTAAGTGGGGGGCTTCCTCTAGACTGGTGGCAGCGGATCGATAACCCAAATATCGGCTTCTAGAACTATACTTGTTTGAAAAGGTTTTCATAGAGAGCTCGAGAAACGATAAGATGATTAGGTTTTACCCTCGGAGTGGTTTGCGCTGCTTGAACTATGTAGCGGGTTCACTTGGTAAAATAAAACTAAAATGAAGACATAATTCATGCAGAGCAATAAAGCAAATTTCCCCCTTCAATTCTGCAGATGTCTTAACTCCTGAAGCACACAAATCATCGTAAATTGCTGAGAGTGAGCGATGATTTGACAAGATATGCAAAGCGCAGCATCATTTTTGACAAACTTTTCAAGTTCTCTTTCGTCATTTACTTCAGAAGGAGATTCATAAATGTACAACCACATGAGAGGGTGTATGGAAAAAAATGGATTACCAAAGTGATAGCCGTTTTTACCACTAAAGCGTAGTATAGCAATCGACGTTTCTCAAGCTGCTGAGTGATCTTAAACTGATTATTGGTTCTGTAGGTGACTCGAAGAAGAATATTCTGATAAGCCAATTCGTACTCAGTCACTCCTCGTTTTTAACAATGAAAGCAGTAGATCCTCATTTCTATACCATCTCCTTCTATAGTATATGTGACCATCTCAGAAAAGCTTTAACTGGATTCAGAGAAAAGTTTCTATATTGTTGATCGTCTCCTCTTGCGTTTGCGTTGTACAAAGGCGAAAAACTATGAATCTTGCGCATAGATCACGTTTGAAACTCTCAACAAGTAGTAATCACGATCTAACACAATTCCTTAAAAAGATATTGTCCCACTGCGGGCAATTTAGGATGCAACAAAAGCTTCAGCAGTGTTTTCGAGTAGAAGAAAACATTATGAAGATAAATCTTACGAAGAAAGACCTAAACCTAAATTGAATCGTCAAAGAGAAGATCTATTTGTTCACATCGATATGCAAGCGGTGAGTATGTCAAGAATTTCTGAAAAGTGCTGCAGAAATCTCTTTCAGTGATTGGCATAATCAAACAGATCATTTCCATTTATAGAATACCAGAATGCAAGCACTCTCTCCTCGTGTGGACGGTTTACAAGTAGCGAAACTCGTCGCCGTTCCAATTGTGCATGAACATACAGATGTGAGTCAAGCGATTGAAACATTTTTAAGCCATCATCCCCTCCTCATTCGGCATGAAACTCGTGCAATGTTGAAGATTTACCTAATTTTTATTACTTCACCTATATCACCTGTCGTCCCATCGGTTGTCGGATGACTCGAGCGGGTACCAGCAACGCTTCCAAATTTCCCCATCGCCTGTAAGAGCAGTTCAGTGGATCTTCTTTGCTGGGTGAACTCGCTGAGTATCATGTCTTTCTTCTAGGCTTTCGCTGAAGAAATTGGCCCATTGTGTCGTTGGTCTTCTGTGCAGTACTTAACATCCCAAGGGCATCAGTCGATAACGTCTCTTGTCTATCGGTTGTCGTTGAAGCGCACTACGTGCCCGGCACACCATATTTTCGATAGCCTGGCGTGTTTTATTATTTAATTCAGTGCAGTTCGAAGTGATGTTACGTCAATAACACAAGCGTCTTTCGATGTTGTCTTAAATGATCGCAAAAATTTTAACAGTTGAATACGTAGAGATAACAACAATCAAAGCTGCTAGCTTTCAATGTCATTTCAAGAAGTAGTGTTGATGCTTCTCCTTACTTTATAATGTTGTACGTGAAGCTCAATTGTTTTAGAGTGAATCAAGTGAACGTTTAGCAAAAATCGATCCTCTACCGCAGAAAACCTCAAACTCACAAGGTATTTCGGCATAACACATTGCTCATGAGAAAAGCGCTAGGTTTGTATTTGACTGAGATTTTGATAATAGTCACTACATTCGAAAAAAATAGCCTTCCAGGGAGAATGTGCGGTTAGACGCAGATCACTCATTTCACCTGTATCACCTGTCGTCCCGTTGATCGTCGAGTGACTCGAGCGGGTACCAGCAACTCTTCCATTTTTCCCTATCGCGTGCAAGAGTAGCCCAGTGGGTCCTCCTTGCTCTAGGAATTCGCTGAGCATCATATCTTTCTTCCATCGCTTTCGTGAAGAAATCGGACCAACGGGTCAGTGGTCTTCCTTTAGAGCGCTTGACGTCCCGAGGAATCCAGTCGGTAACGGCTCTCGTCCATCGGTTGTCGTTGAAGCGCATCACGTGTCCGGCCCACCTTATTTTCGATATCCTGGCGTGTAGAACGGCGTCTCTGATTTTCGATCGTTGACGTAGGTCGGAAGTTCGGATCCTTTGTCTCATTTGCGAAATACGAGACTACTCCTAGCATCGACCTTTCGACTGCGCGTTCGATAACGGCAAGTGATCTTTCATCCTGCTTACGTAGCGACCAGGTTTCTGCTGCATACGTTAGGGCAGGGATAATTGTCGAGTCGAAAAGGTGGGCACGGAGTCGGATGTTCTTTGTCCTCTTCACTACATCTTCGATGCTCTTAAACGTTCCCCAAGCCGCTCGTTTCCTCCTGCTCAACTCTGGGGCTAGGTCGTTCATCATGTTGATTTCACGACCTAGATAGATGTAACTGGAGCATTCGGAAATTGTCGTTCCGTTGAGCGTGAATGGGGCATTAGAAACCCATCCGTTCCTCATGAACATTGTTTTCGTTAGATTCAGTTGAAGACCGATCTTTCCACAGGCGTTATCGAAATCAGTCAACATTCGTTCCGCTTGGCTGATGTTTGGTGTTATGAGAACGATATCGTCAGCAAAGCGAAGATGGTTTAATTGTCGACCGTCAATTTTCACTCCCATTTCGTCCCATTCTAATGTTCGCATGACGTTTTGTAGGGTGGCAGTGAATAGTTTTGGCGATATTGTATCGCCTTGTCGAACCCCTCTTCTTACGTCAATGGTGATATTGTTGTAGAATGGAGATATTCTGGTCGTGAAATCTTTATAAAGCTCACGAAGGATCATTATGTACCGAGTAGGGACGCCCTGGTTATCCAGAGCCTCTATAACCGCTTCTGTTTCCACTGAATCAAAGGCTTTTTTCAGATCGATAAAAGTGAGACAGAGTGGTTGTTTGTACTCTCGCGAAACTTCAATGAGTCTTGTGATCGTGTGGATGTGGTCCATGGTACAAATCCTTTTCTGAACCCTGCTTGTTCGCATGGCTGTCCTTCGTCCAGTGTTCTGTCAATCCTGTTCAGGATGACTCGAGTAAAGAGTTTATAGACAACGGACAGCAAGCAGATTGGGCGATAATTGCCTATGTCGTGAAGGTCTCCCTTTTTGAACAACAATACGGTCTTGCTGGTTTTCCATTGAATAGGGACCTTGCATTCTGACAGGTAGCGAGTGAAGAGCCGAGCCAGGGTGTTGATGAGAACTGGCGGCAGGTTCTTCAGGTGTTCTGGTCTAATCCTGTCTGGACCGGGTGTTGTTCTGTTTTTCACCGACGATATAGCATGTCGGATTTCGGAAGGAAGGACCGGTGGAACGACATATTCGTCCTCTTTCAATTTATATGACGGTAAGAGAACATGGCTAGCGAAGAGATCCGAGTAGTACTGGTGGATGATTTTCTCCATAGCCCTTCTGGAAGCTGTAAGTGTCCCGTCAGGGTATCGGAGTGCAATCATCTTGGTCTTATAGTTGGCGAAGCCTCGCTGGGCTTTGCGAATGCTCTTCCCAGCTTCTGCAGCTTCTGCCATAACTGCTGCTCTTCTCTCTTTAAGGTCTTCTTTTATCGCTTCTCTGCATCGTTTCGCAAGTTCGGACGTAAGGTTTCGGTTGCCTGCGGCTCGTGCGATTCCACGTTGACGTATCAGCTCGAGTGTCTGCGGAGACAAGCGTCTCTTCGTGACCTTAGGACTTTCGGCTTTTTTAGCGCCAACGTGAAGATATTCAACGAGTCGATCGTATTCTTCGTCGATGTTGTCGACAACGGTATCTTCCCAAGAGCCGACTAATGATTTGAATACATCCCAGTTTATGGTAGTTCTGGGACTTCGTTGTTTGAATTTAGCGGCTTTCTCTCCTCTCCTCGAAAATCGGAACGTTGCGCGAAGGAGGCGATGGTCTGATCCCGTGTAGAACTTGGGAACAACAGCGACGTCGGTCAGGCAAAACCTTCGATTTACTATGATGTGATCTATTTCGTTATGGTACTCTCCATTGGGAGACTCCCACGTCCATCGCTGAGAGAGAGGCTTTTGGAATTGCGAGTTACCATGGATGGTTTGGGTCGTCATGATAAACTCGGATAGCCTCTCACCCTGTTCATTCCATTCTAGTCCGTGGGTCCCTATGTGACGTTCTTCAGACGTTCTTCTAGGTCCAATTTTTGCGTTTAAAATCTCCGACAATGACCTTGAAGAATGTATGATCTTCTCTGAAGAATTTTTCGAGGTCCATATAGAACGCTTCGACTTCGTCTTCGTCATAGCTTGATGTTGGTGCGTAAGCAACGAAGATGGTCAAAGCCGGCATAGAACCACATCGTTTCAACCGTAATCGTCCGATGCGGGTTGTTAGTTGTTCGAACGAATCAATGTTCACGGTCAAATTCGATTTGACGAGGACGCCAACGCCACCGACACCTCTGCGATCGCATGTTCCAAGGAACAGTTCTTCTCCGGTGTCATAGACAGCGTGAAAAGGATGGCGCCTTCTCGTCTCAGCCAGGCCAATGACGTCGTACCTTATTCTTCTTGCTTGAATCAGCAGATCTTCTACAGCGGATTGTTGAGCAAGGGTTCTCGCATTGTAGGTACAGATCGTCATTTTAGTCCGTTTCGATCTTGGCAGCCTAGTTCGGCCCTGAGATTTTAGCAGCCTCTCCGTACTCGTCCTACCTGGCGCTGCCGTACCAGGGGCTCTTTCGGGGTCAGGGGAATGAGGCCCATATTTGTTACTGTTTTTGGCATTTTTGATACCCAACGTGTAGCTTGCCAGGCTCTAAACGTGGGGGCTGGGTACTCACGATAGCTTGCCAGTCTCTCTCGGAGGAGCGGGAGGAGCTTATTTGTTGGAGGCGACTCCTAACCGCCTCCCATGTACTTCCCAGCCGCTTGATTGCAGGCTTTTGGCCGACTTGACTCGTAGAAATAGAGTTTTGTCAAGTCGGCACTGCAGAAGCAGGGAGCTCGTCCCCTGAATCCACCTGCGTCTCTGGGAAGCACACGGTCGCTTTTGGTTCGCGTTTTATTCCCCTATCCACCACCTGGGGACGCGCCACGTGCCCTAGCGACTAACCGGGCGGGATCCCTCAAAGAGGGAGGTCCGTGGATCACTCATTTATACGGTGGTATTTTTAGGAATTAATTCTGGAATAAGAGCGCATGTGGCGCAGCGGTTAGAGGTGCCCTGCGTCGCACACGGGGTCAATGGTTCGATCTCGCGCTCATGGCTCACCAAGCCATCCATCCCTCTGGGGTCGGTAAATTGGTACCAGACACGTCTCAGACTTGTCTGGGAGGATAAGCAGCACTGACTCGGTTCAGCGGGAGGCCACCGCGAGTCATTGTAAAGGCCAGATGTGCATTCAATCACCTCAAACGAAGTTAAAAATTGAAGTCGAATGCATGGCGCATTCCCCAGGGGTTGATCAACTCCGAGAGCTTTATCCTTACCCTTTTATTTTAGGAATCTGCTGAG
>JAHQIW010005554.1:0-45375 GCA_019055375.1 Parelaphostrongylus tenuis | reverse complement strand
CACTCCACAATCGTCAAAGTCGACGTCAGCTTTTTCAAGGAGGGTCAGCAGAAGTACGCAGTAGAACACCATAGGCCACAGTCATTTCCCGTCCTCTATGATAATCAAGGCCGGCATTTGCGTCATCTGGAAAAACGCCGTTGGTTTTCACCAACAGAAAACGTTGTGATCGACGCGGCCAACTGACACCAGCATGTTTCACGGGGCATGCATAAGTCTTGGAGTACTCAACACTCTGTCCCGCGACGGATTTACGTTTCAGCAGAACTGAGTTCCTGCGCATTCAGTCCGTTAGGCGATTGCATCTCTAACAGCAGTTTCCATGCTTTGACGCAGCGGCAATTGGCCATTGAATTTGTCTTGTCTTAATCCAATGGATTACTCCGTGTGGTCCATACTGGAAAAAGAAGTCGTGGCTAATCGCCAATCCGGAACGGACTCGTTTGAAACTGTTTTGACACGCGCTTGGAGCGATATTGCTGTGGAAACATGTGCAAGCATCCTGTGAAACTCAATCACCGCAATTCGTTAATTTTCACGATTCATAACTTAAGCGCAACAAAGAGATAGATGAACGAATAAAGCAGTTTCTAGGCTAAAATCGAACTGAAAATCAATATAACCATAGTATTAACAGAGAATATCATATTAATGCCAAAATCCAAAATGAGAGCCGGCAGTCTTTGTCCGCACTCTGTATATTATATATATATATAATATATATCATATATATATATATATATATATAATATATACATATATATATATATATAATTCGATCTGCCTCAGTAGTGCTTTTTTCACTGTGCAGATCCCAGTACTTCTAGCGATCAGTTCGTTTTTTCGTTTTCTTCTCGAACGTCGTCGAAAGTGATTGAGTGCGTCTCCTTGAAATTCGAGGGCAGAGCGGCTGTGGTGTTTTATAGGGCGCTCGCTATTAATTGCTGGAGTGCTGTAGGTGGAAATCGGCCCCACGTTTGCCGCGGCAAGCATCACAATCACTCGGCCATTACGCTCCTTTTTGAATAAAATTGCAAAATGTTTTTCTTAACATTTAGTCCTTCAGGGAGAAAGCGGTTTTTAAGCCCGTGTTAGGATTTTATTTTGCGACAGTGTATTAAGTGGGTGAAGTAGTTTGCTCTGATAGAAATCCGATGAAGAGTTCCAATATCCCAAAGCGCCCTCAAAGAAACGGGTTATTCCAACGTCTTCGTTTCAGATTTTATACTACTGCTCTTATTGACTAATCTCAATATTCCCATTGATTCCAAAATAGCTTTTCCGACACCCAGAATATCGCTATGCGATAATTAGCTGGCCCCTACTAAGTCCAATCCAAATGAGTCTTATCGTGTGTCAGTAGGCTCCCTGTAATAGCAGCACCCCCGAATAAGGTACATCTTTCCTCTGAAATGGTATATAGACAAATGTAAGCATTTATGTGTGATTTTCTGAATGTTTTGAATAACTTCCCCTTTGGAGCGGTAGAAGAGGGAGTTGATTGCTTCTAATAGGAACGGGACCTATTGAATGGATATTTTGAAGCCTGTTTGGGTACTTCTCCATGAGATGGTACGGGATGCAGAAACGATCTCTCTCTCTCGACAGGAACTTTCCTAGAGGTTTCAGTAATCTTTCGGAAACTTCAATCTTAACTAGTGCAGTGCATAGCCGTTTTTTTGAAAAAGTCTTCGTTATAACGCTTCATTGAAAGGAAAGCATTTGTGTTTTTACACCTGCGTTTTACAACGTAAGACAGAGCTCTGTCTCTAAACTTTCAGTAATTCGAAATCGTAAGATTTGAGAAATTCAACGTTATGCCTATTTTCTCAAAAACACTATTCCTGAGCAATGTAGGAAGGAAAATTGATTCACATACGCTAGCAAGTGTACATTGCCCAGTTCACGGGCTGCTGGATGAGGCGGCAGGGAGAGTTGGCACGATCATCGTTCGATGGCGCTTGAATGAAGTACGCTTTGAGTGTAATAGGAATTATCTCTCCGCTTTGAAAAAACCTCAGACTAAACGTTCAACTTTGATACTAAAAGATTTTCTTACATGTTCATGTTTCAAAGCGAATTGATTGCTATAGTGTGCAGCCGATGTGAAGCATAATTTTTTTTTTGAATTTTACAGCGTTATAGAAGGGTGTTCCCAAAAAAAGGTTATGCCGCACTAACAAGAGATGTAAGCCTTCGAATGATCACTAATACTCTTATAAAAGTTTTTATCCTGGAAACGGGATCGTTTCTCTATCCCTTGCCGTCTGACGGATAAGAACCCTTATTAGATTTTCACTGTACTTATTTTACTTGGAATCCTCTACTATTCCGCTCACCTAAACACATCAACTTTGGTATTTTATTTCTCACCTCCACTGGCTCGCTCCTCTTGATCCGTCCTTCCACCACGACTATAACTTTCCCTGCTCATTGTTTCGCCACTAGGACGAGTTCGACCAATGCTATCTCGGCTATAACTTTCCCTGTTCAGTTCTTCACTGACGCGATTTTCATTCTGTCCATCTCGGCTAAAGCTTTCTCCACTCTGTCGCTCCATATTTACTTTTCCTCCCCTCAAGCGATCTTCACTTTTTCTTCTTCGTTTGCTTGAACCGGCTCTCTTATGCTTATTTCGGCCCCTCTTCTTCCCATTTCGAAGTCCTACAATGAGCAATTTCACGAATTTGTAGCAAAGCAATGCACAGAACAGACTTTTTTGCTTGCAAAGATCAAAATTCCTCATAATCCACAACATCCGTCGTATACACTACAGCATCTTTCTTCTGAGTACCGCCACAGTGCTAAGGCGAGATAACGTATCAACGAGCAAAAATATCTATCATCTGAACGCTAATTCATCTATATAAAACATTTATTTGAGACCAATTCCATGGACTACAACTGTATTTGAAGACGTTCACTATTAAAAACAATACTTTCATTAATTTTGCAAATTTTTTAGGTTTCATTGCCACATACAAATTAAATCTTTGGAAAAATTGGCCCAACGGCTCAAATAAATCTGAAGAAGCAGACATGAAAGAAAGAGACGTTGAACGCAAGCTTCATAATACAATATAGGCTGTTTGGAAAGTCTTTCTACACTGTTAACAATTTTACAAAGTTATTCAAGATCATATTCTTAAGAGAATTGGCATATGGTGCGGCCACTAATACCTATGGAAATGCGAACGGCTTCGATTTCCGGATGCCTGAAGCTCACATTTTGCGAGAGTAGGATATGAAATATTACCTAGTCATGCCATGTACCCGCTCTAGGGCATCTCGATTGAACCGTTTACCGTTATACCGCAAGATACTGAAGCTTTCAATGCAGTCGCCGACAGTTGCGAATTTAATCCGATAGCATATCTTAGACTTTTAAGAAATCTGGTATGACACTCTGAGTGCTAGACGTACGTTTAGGCTTTCATGTCGAACCTCATCGGTAAAACGATGCCTACTGGTTCAACCGAGCTCTTACATGTGAGGGTATCGATGCCGAACATGCTATATTGAACGCTAGATGAATTTTCATTTGAAATTGCAGACCCGAAAAAAGAAACATTTGATTAGGAAGGCACTGCTAACAGTGCCGTCGAGGTAGCCCAGCTTAAGCAAGTTCAAACAGTTCACCAACATCTTTATGTGATGAATATGCCAATCGGCGCTTCTGTTGGCGAGCACGGCAGCCGCCAATACTTAATGGCCTCAATGACATGAAGGGAATCGTTTAATATCGTGCCATCAACACTGCTTATCTCTTTGGAAAGTAGACCATGCACATAATCATCATTTAGCAAGACAGACTCATGCCTACTGTTTGAACTAGCCAACAACAGACCAATGTCGGTCATACGTCACCAAACATTTGAGATGAGACTTCCACGCTACCAACTACCACTCTTGCGATGAGAGATGCTTGATAGTAAGCCGTAATTGTTCAGGTCTGATTCAGATCGGTCGTTATTTGTATCATAGAGTAGGATCTGAGTGAATGGCCGTTATAGTATCTTCCTTTACAGATGAGAAGGCTTTTAGAAAACATCAGATAGACAAGTCTGAATAAGCATCACCGATATATTCTTGGTTTTTGGGCGAAAATGATAAACTTGCGCTTACTAGTTTCTAATCTTAGTAAGAAAAGCCAACTGATTCAGAAGTCCACTAGGATCGAAGCTATGGGAAAAATACACTCAGCGTCTGGAGCTTATGAGCATACTAACAGCATACTGACATAAAAACATTAACCTCGTGACCTACCAAAATCAATAGGGCCTTCTTCGAGGAACTCTGTTTCTGATTAACTGTCGTTGCTCTTGATGGTTCATAAATTTTTTACAACTAATTACATATTTTGTCACATTGATCTTTTTTATCATTTTCTATTTCCTGTTTAATCAATGGACCATATGTTTCAATTCAGTTAATTCGTCTGGTCACCGCGATTACAACCAGAGCAGTTCAGGAAACTTCGTGAAATCCATGGATTTCTATTCAGCAATCCGGGAATCAGTTAGATTAGACATGTGATGTCCACAGTTAGCCGCTGCACTAATAGAGATAGTGAATATGTATCATACTGTGTCATGCATTCAAAAAGAAAGCCACCGGCCAGATATACTCAAACTCTATCGTGAAGAAATAATTAAAAAAGTTTTACATAATTGGACTCGGATAATCCATTTAAGTCTCTGTATACTAATCCAACAAATGCTATAATTTTGAAATATGAGTCGTGCTTTCTTGAAATGCCGTTTATATATTCTTGCCTAATGAAAGCCATCAGCTTGATTCGAATACTCTTTGGAAACTTAAGACATGTGAACAGTAGCTGTTTCTACGGAAATTCTTTTCTAATTGGTCTTTTTTACAGTTTGGACTTAAGTATCAAAACTGCCATATTGCCAATGTACCTGTTGTGAGCTCTCTTGAACGTCCAGCTGTGATTCTGTTTTCACCATTCTGCTCTTTTTCACTTGCCATTTCTCCTGAATAATATTAGATTGAGGAGAAAATTCCTTGGTACCTGTTGAAAATCTGAAGTTTATATGTATTATTATATTATAATATACATATATTCAACTGGTAACAATAGTAATTATTCTCCAAAACAAGAGCATCAATATCCACGATCTTCTGCCAATGATCTGCAAGTTTCAGGATCTGCTTGAAATCATCACTTGGGCTTCAATTAAGAAACTCCTTATATGTCTCTTCAACTTGAGCAAATGTCTAGAATCGGTTTCCACACAGAAAATTTCCCATTGCGGCGGAAATCGAACGGCATAGCATCTGGACTGTAAGCTGAATGCGGCAAAAACTTGACTCCCCCCTCCCCCTTCGTCAAACTTTTCCCCAGTCTTCTTTGCTGTATGAGCTCTGGCATTGTGTTGCTGAAACAGCGTGCGCTTTCGACAAATCGGTGTCGAGTACTTTTCCTCCATTTAACGCATCGTAGACTCGGTCTAGCTGGGCTCAGTAGGTTCAGCATTCTTCCCTGAGCACCTTTGGCGCCACAGATCTCCTTCGCAACATCTCTTGTCGAAATTTGACGCTTCCAGCAATAGCGTATCAAAACTCGAAGCTCAATTTGTTTATCGTCATCATTTGATATTTGCAGAGTAAATGAAGATTTCATGCACTATAACTAGCGTTGGCTTAGGAGCTTCTTATGGAATTATTCCTGAGATATTTCTTTATACACAATAACTAATAATGAGTAAAAAATTGAATATTTCTCGGGTGCTAAGGAGCTTTTTTCTCAACCTTATAATATCACCTTGTAAGACTACTTTATATATAAGCAGTACCTATATATTATACTTTCATACCAAATTACAAAATTCAAACTAAGTCGCATGTGCAGTTTTTACACGGAATAACTGAGATGTGCAGATGCTTTGAAACTCACCGTGATCCCTGTAGAATCGCACATTCTGCATTGATTCTGCCATCTGCAATGCGATGATGCGCGGTGTGTACTGTATTCACCATGGAAGTTTCTTTTAAAAATATGGGAGACAGATGTTGGTTGTTCATAGAAAACCATCTAACAAAGTGTAACTTGTTACCAATTTACGAACTATCGTAGGATACTACTTACTTCTTCGGAAAAAAGAGCGCATGTGGCGCAGTGGTTAGAGGTGCTCTGCGTCGCTCACGAGGTCAATGGTGCGATCACGCGCTCACCAAGTCATCCATCGTTCTGGGGTTGGTAAATTGGTACTAGACTGGTCTCAGACTTGTTTGGAAGGATAAGCAGCACTGACTCGTTGCAGCGGGAGGCCACCGCGAGCCATTGTAAAGGTCACATATGCATTCAATGACCTCAAACGAAATTGAAAATTGAAGATGAATGCATGGCACATTTCTTAGGGATTGATCAACGCCGAGAGCTTTATGCTTCATGATTTTATGGAAAAATGCGAAAAAGTGATGAGAGCGCTTAATCATCCAATTTGACTTTGGACAGAATCGTTTCCGTAATGAGTGTTCCACAAGCGATCAGCACGTGAAGGTCAGTAAATACTCTTTTCGTTTATTACATTGCCTCCTTATATGAATTTAAAAGATGTATACACTTAACAACAGAGGCAGTGTGCCGATACATATCCCAAATTCTGATCTGAGGTCGGAAGACTCACTATACTCGACATAACAGTTTATTCTGTTGTTTGGGACCGACTAATCTGACTGTACACCTAATTATGAATTAGTCGTTAACTGGTAAGTTTAGAGTCAAGATGGTTAACCATAGTGTATTTTCTATATACTTCGAACTTGGTAATCAAGAAAGAGTAACGTACACCTGATCCTTTCTTCATTCTTCCTCTTTGCTCGGCCGCAAATGCGAAAGTCACAAATGAAATGATCCTCACTCTAAGTCGAGCATATCATAGAAGCGGTCAATATCAGTAGAAAATGTTATCAGTTCAGTTTCAAATGTTGCAAGTTCTTCTACGAGGTGCAAAAGATAACTAGCGATATCTAGTTTGCAACGTAAAACAAGAATGAAAATACAACCACCTTTATCTATTTGCTCGTATGACACCTGGCCCGTTGAGCACCACGTTGATTTTTCACGTGGCCAGCGTTGGGATCGCGCAGCGAGCGCAGTGCATTGTAATGGTAATGTGGCAGTTTTTTGATAAAATTCAGACATTTATCATTAATAAAGGACGTGAATATACTACTCAATATGACAGAAGAGCCAACATGTCATGTGGTCTGTTGATGGGTTCTTGTACAGCCCGATACACTTGTTTCGAACTTACAGCTTCGTCAGGAGTGGTTAAAGACGATGAGTCAGCCCGATATAGAGTCAGAATTGGTTAAAGACGAAGAGCCTGAGCGAATGACGAGGCTGCAAGGCCAAAACAAGTGTATCGGGCTGTACAAGAGCTTATTAACAGACCACATGACATCTTGGCTCAAATAATAATTATGAGATATGTGACAGAAGAGGCGTTTTTAAGGAAATTTTTGGTTTAGATATGCTAAACCAGTTGCAAGGCATTGAATTATGTGTCAAATTTACCACTTGGCATTGCAGTACAATGCCAATTCATCGACGAATTGGAAAACTCTTCATTACTAACGGACCTTGAGAGTTGAATTTGGTTATTAACTGATACACTGACAAACACCTATAGTGGATGAAAGATGAATTATGAAGCTATGCACTCGTCTGCATCTAGCATGGTTTGAGGTGACAAGATGCACACCTGGCCTTGACTTTTCGGGACCATAGACCCTCCTCCCTGCATCACTAACCCCAGCATGGGAACGCATTGCATGTATTATTGTATTATTTCAACTGCATTATTGTTGCTGCTCTCCTATGTTATGTTCTATGTAAATATATTGTTGTTATGAGTACGAAAGCAGCAACAATGATATAATTGGAATAATACTATAAAACATTCGATGCGTCCCCTACGCTGGGATTGGATATGCAGATAAAATGTCCAGGATCCTTAGACGGTTAACAATGACCTAAGGAGGCCCACCGACGAATCGAGTCAGTGCTATAATCCTCTCAGGCAAGTTTGCTATCACACTGACCTTGGGGGATAGAAGGCTTGGTGAGCCTTGAATACGAAATCGAGCTACTGATCATTGACTAGGCAATCACGGTCTATTTGGTCACGCAACTAGGGTTGGATGTGACATTTCGATTCTTTACTATACAAAAAATTTAGCTACAGGGAGCTTTCGAGCTTTATCACGTCATGGTCTTTCCTTTCCTTGGATATTCATAGCGGAATGTCGTCTGTGTACAGTTTTTGTATGACTTCTTTCTCGGTGCGATATAAAATCCATTTATAGAAATATCATGAGCTGCAATTAAATGTTAACTCTATGTCAAGAAGTCCTCTATAAACAGTAAATATTCAGTGCCGGCATACAAGTTTATTAGAATGACAGCATTGCCATGATACCAAAAGAGTGTACGATGACAATGACAACGACTTCTTCGGTATTCGAAAGTCGCTTAGATGTTTGATATTTCAGGACTTTTGCCATTGATTCCCTTCGGCGTAACTATCCATACTGTATGGACTCATCCTGAAATTATTCGCTTCTAATTTATACATTGAAGTATTTCTTTTATTTGGCCATCAAGAGAAAGTTCTCTGATTTGATGGGCTACCATATTTCATCTCAAATCGTGTCAGATTTATTAATTCTTTTCTATTAGACGGCATTTGATGAAGAAACAATCCCTTTTGCTCAACAAAGGCTCTCCACTGTTCTTTTGGTAATCATTCGAAAGATTATAACTCTGGCTATTGCACTGCGTGGCCACTTTTTGAAAAAGCCTTACATTATGTTATAGCAGAAAGGAAGTATTTGTGTTTCAGACACGGGTTGTATGAAGTTTTTTCTTTGAGCTATTAGTAATCATTCGATAGCGTAAGTTTCAACAATTCCAACGCTGTGCTTGTTTTCTGGAAAGACGTTTCAGTACGGCGTAGCAGAGAAAATAAGACCGAATTTTATATCGGCGGCGCACTTGTTTGTTGGCTAGTGCGTGGGTTCTATGCCCACTGGCAGTGGGTTTAATACGACGTCGTGCGATGGATCTGCGTTATACATGTGGAATGTAGTTTCTGTTAGTTAGCTTCAGAATTTTTTTTCCCCGCTGTGGTAGAAACTCCTGATAGAACGAATGACTCTGATACCGAAAGATTTCCTCTACACGCGCAGCTTTTTCTGCTTTCAGCGAAGTAAAAGTAAATTTGCGCGGCCAGTGTACAACTTAATCCTATTTTGAATGTTACAGCGCTATTTAAGGATTTTTTCAAAAACGGCAACGTAGAGCAGTATACAGACATTTAGGCTTTCGAATGATTACTAGCACTCTTATGAAAAGCTCTTGTCCAGCGATAGTGGTCGCTTCTCCATCCCGTGCCATTCAACAGAAAAGAGCCTAATAATTCTTGAATGTAACTATTATATGAATATTGTGTATCACATACGCAGGTGCCGTTTTCAGTGCGTTCCATTCTTCCTGTGTAATCGTTCTTGAGGCGTTCAATTCTTCCTGTGTAATCGATTTCTTCATCTGATCAATATTCTCTCCAGTGTCAGTATTACTGAAACTATTAGCACTCAACATCGAACTTATTGTTTCAAAACTATAATTAATCCTTGATAAGGCGACGTTTACATAATTTGTCGCATTTGCAATTGATTTTCAGTCTAAGTAGCATTTTTCCATAAGCTACCGGCAACTACTCTAAGTATATTGAGGTGGCTTACTTGGGGTACTTCAAAGTGACGTAATGAATTTTCAAACGAAGGTGGTGAACTTCTAGGCTTAAGTGACCCTTTACGGGTACAGATCTTTTTTATATCATAGTCATATCAAGATAAGCCAGCCAGCTAGCCAGCTAAGATAAACCAGTAATCCATCAGGAGCTTGATCATGTATGAACAGAGTAAATTCATATAAATCATCGATGTACGGGCATAGTACGTAAAAGAGTGTGTGCTATGATAATCCGCAATATTAATGGGTTATTAGTGGCCAAGGCATCCGATGAAAAATTCTTTCTGATTTATTTTTGGCAATGTTATGCACTCAACTATCGTATCTGCTACAGAGTCAACCTAGAAGCTTATTTGTGAGCGAATTTGTTAAAAGCAAAGCTAAAGTTCTTTTTATTGGGTTACTTATCAAATTAAACGTTTTCGCAATTTCTCTCCCGCAGAGCAACAACAGTTCGATTCGAGTGTCCACATCAGTTATTCGCTTTTGCAAGGTGAGCCTTCATTGTCCACACAATGAATCGAATAGAGTGGAGTAGAGCACCTCATAAACAATCTAGCCAGAGTACCCTGTCACTAGATCGTGCTTTATTGATGCACTAATCTACTTTACTAGATTCGACTCAATTGAAGACCACTGGGATCTACATCGTGAAATAAAACCACTGCTCTGCGAACTAGACCCTAGTCATTGTGGAACTGATGCAGACGAAACAGCCAAAACGTTGATCATAACAAAGATTGTATCAATCTCGCTCGAGCTCATCAATAAATTAAAACAATGATTATACATGATGGGGTTCAGTGAGAGATGGAATTGAATTTTTGCTGTGTTTGCGCCAATAAAGTGTCATAATTGTTGGGAACCATATCACTCTACTCACACGCAATGTTGAATCCATGTTTCTAGTGAAAGAAATTTTTTATGTGTTGAAACACTATGTCCAAATGCAGTACTTGCTTATTGGTTGGTATTACCCGTTTCAGAAACGACTATTTGGAGGATTATGGCACTCCTAATAGATATTGTTACTATAAAATTCGTCCTTATTAGCTGTTGCAAGAAATAATTCCATAAAATTGATCTGAGCGTTACATATTTGTCAGTAGGCATTTTGAAGTGAATTTGTACCGATGTTGAGCGCTATAACGCCGTTTGTGAAAGTGTTGACCTTTTTACGGCCCACCGTAGTACCATGCAATTGGGGCGCAGTATTTATATGCATCAAAATCATATTCAGTAGTCAATAATCAGCAAAGGTGCAGTGGACCACCACCTGGTTTTAAAGTGGTTTCTGGATATTCTTGTTTCGTTGAAAAAACCACTGCCTAGGAAGAGGCAACTTGAAAAGACGAAACTTAGAGCAGAAGCCGGATGGTAGCCGAGTGGCTATTGATGTTCGGCGGAGTTGATCCCACCTTTCCTTAGCGCTCTTGCAATTAGTAACTAAGGCTTTACGGAACGTCACAGCCTGAGAGATAGAATGTTATGTCAAAGCCACATTATCCCATCAACGTAGAGCCGGAATTTTCTTTCTTTAACTCGATTGCAGTTGATCCCAATCTTCATCCGAGAGTATCATTCTCATTAGTAGTTTAGACACACTAGTAGGTTCCGAAATTACTGACAACTTACTAAATTGCGCCTATGTCATAGTGTTGCCCCGATTGACGGGATATGCCCACTTCGATAGCCGTTTTAACGTCGTCCGACTCCTGGTCTGACGTCGCTGTGTGGACGGAATCCGATGGCATAACGCCCGTTGAGGTGGTTCGTGGTACGGCTGTGCTTCCGGATGATTCGGTGCTGAACATCGGCAGATTATAAGCAGATTTACTAAAGTAAAAGGCGCTCCACAATAATGTTCATCAATGTATCAAATGTTTTGCCGTTATTCTGCTTAGCACTTAATTGATAATTCTTCACAAAACACAGAAAAAACGTGCTACTTTGGTAAAATTCTAAGTGGTTCTTTGCTGATTGGAAAAACACCAGCTTCCTTGGGTTTCCTAATGGTATTAGAGATTCCCATTGAGTCATCAGTTTGATTTGCCAGTCCAACCAGTAGGTACGACATTGTTTATTGCTACTGATCCACAGTTCTCTGAACTACTGGGAAAACTACACATTCCCTTGAGATTGGAGCGACAAGCTTGAAGTCAATAGCTTTCGTTCTAAAATGACATTTTCTGCTTTGTTTATCCGTCTTCACAGTTTTTTCTTCATTGTGCGGATCCCACTACTTTAGCATTCACTTCGTTTTCGTTTCCTTCTTGAACGTCGTAGAATACTGGATGAGCGAGTCTTCTTACAATCTTGAGAATAACCTCCCTGTAACGTTCCATAGGGCCCTGCAGAGGGGAGATAGAGGCACTGCGCCTCCACGTTCGTTTTGAACTACTCGAGAACCTGGACAATCTGCAGTTACGGACAAGCCGGTAAGCCACTGGCGACATAGCTTGTTAACAGTAGCGGCGTGCATTGAAAAAGTGGATTCCTCCACATAGGAATGAATAGGGTCTTGCTGTAATTCTTCCGCAGATTATCAAATCTGTGAAATGGATTTTCGAAGCAGACTAAAATTCTGTTATATTTAATAAAGGGAGAAGGCGAAGCAGGTTCATTTTCTTTTCTGGTTCAGAGAAGTGACGATCTGAGAGATGTGACTTCGAGTTATGTTTGCAGTTTAGCTTTACTGTGGTTTGTGTGCACTCGAGTTCGACCTCATATGATTTACTGGGTTGTCAAAATATTAACAATTGCTTCTCCACTTTTGTTTTCTAACGAATATGCAGTGACTTGGCTGTGTAATTGAAAGCGCACACAAGACATCTTACCCTGAAAAATTTGAATGGTATGCATTAGCTGTCGGAGCCTCTGAGCTCGTCGATGTCTCGTCCCTAGAATTGGGAGCAGAATCGTATTAGTAATGAAATCGTTGTTCTCGGAACATCATGTAGGTTATGAATCTGTACTACCTCTACAGTAGCGCTCATGTTATCCAGAGATCACTAAGTCTCTTGTTCTCCCTTTCCGTTTGCCATGTTCTACACTCTGTCATTACTGTCACAAATCGTCAGTAAACGGGGATGATTCAAAAGCACAAATCGTGTTGAAAAACCTCTGCTTCAGAATGAGTAACCAGTAAATAAAAGTTTATACTTTATAGCATCTTGTAATACTTTTAAAATGTTTTTGTTTCAGAAAAAATTCGGAAGCTTGCTAATTCAATGAACTCATCACACCTTCACTATGTTTATTTTATTCAATTTTTGTTCTATTCTCTATACCACTTAACCCACCCAGTAACACTCGTGCTGAGATCCGTGCTCTTTGTAACGCCTGATGAGCGCGGTCGTGGAGTGGTAGAAGGATATTGAACTTGACCCTAAAGTGAATCGCTTTAGTAATGACTTTGCCTTTTCTTCTTTATTTCCTTGATTTTGACAACTTGTTTATACAACCTGATCAGTAAGCAAAAATCCAAATAGTCTGAAAGAATTTTTTAAGCCTTTCAGTAGTCTGGTATGGCATCTGTAGTGCTAGACGTACGTTTCGGCTTTCTCACAATCCTTATCAATTCCACATGCCTTGCGGTTCACCATTAATTGTAGGAATGGACCCAAAGGCATGTGCTACTGATGAGCCCTGCGAGAAAGCCGACACATACGTTTAACATTGAAGATGCCCCAGGCCTCTGAAAGGCTTAAAACATTCTATTAGACTACAATGAATTTCTAAGCCAAGTCTCGAGATAGTCGATTGGAAGTTATTGAAAAATCCGTGGACAACAACACACGGCTCTCCACTACTACATAGTTCTATGTGATTAGGTGATATGTTATAACCACATTTGCTCCTTACCGTGCCAAACATTTCACGTAGTTTAATCAGGTTTGGATCATCAGTAGTCATCAAGTCGATAGGTTCGAGCTGAAATCAACTATAATGTGAACAACTCTCTCCAAAAATCTGAAATCATTGAATCAACTTTCCTACTAATGGAAGTCGATTTTGATTGACAGCGATGATAAATAGGACTAAAGATCGTGATTCAACTAAGTCACCAATGATATAGAAAAGCTTATTGGTGTTTCAATAGTTTTTCTTAAAACATAATCCCTCAAAGATTTTTTGACCTACCGCTGGATGATGTGGTACATGTCGATATGAGAAATTCGCAATCTTTAAAAAAGAATCATCACAAGTGAAACGAGAGTTTTTTTTTGGGTAATTTATGGACGAGAATCAGACAGAAGCGAAGCACACTTTTTGAGTAGTTTTCAGAACTGATTTTTTCTAAATTTGTCAATAAGCTGCTGTTTTACTGGTGTAAAGACACCGAATGGCTAGCACAAATTCTTTCCTTATTGATATTGATCAATCGAGATTCATAGGCGAGTTCACGTATGGAACTCGATCAGATCAGCTTTTATGGAGCTAAGCATTTTCTACTGGAGAAAGCTTTTCTCTTGGTATTTTGACCAATATTTGAGAGCTTGAATTTCGGTGACTTCAACAGTGCTCTTGGTTTCTAAAATGACTTCCATTGTGCACTGTAGCAGCAAAAGCAAGATTATGTCTATACAATTCTGTAATTACTTGACAGCTTGAGTCTTGTTATCGCTGAAAGTAAATTTATTCTGAAAACGTCTCCGTGTCGCCGTAAAAGCGGAAAGAAGATTACTTTTCATCCTCCGAGTTTTCTTCGCAGAAAAATTATATACGGATCAAAGGAGTATAATCGTATAGATTATGCTATCGAAATAGTTTTAAAGACTAAAATTTTTCGGAACGAAGAGAAAGTTCTTAAATGAATAGCGAAAATCGCACTCTTGCGATTACTGGCACAGTAGTACTCAACTCACAGTTTTCAGAGCATCCTGTAACTTCCGGATGTCATGTTGATCTTTCGACATTGTCTTACGTTGGATATCGTCGGCCTAAAATATTTTATCAAATGAAAACTTTTGCTTATAATTTTCTTCAGAAGAAGAAAATAGAAAAGTTCACATTGTAGTGCTTCATCAGCCTTTGAATGGCGTACGATGGTAGAATAGACTTTAGTTCGGCTAATGTAAATGTGATGTTATCTTCGTTGAAGCTGTCAGAAGTAACGGCACTCATTGACATTTTTGCCTGAAATAGTTTTCCAGGTGCTCAAAAAGCACACAATATTTAAAAATATTTCCAGAAATGAGTTCTGGCGAACTTTTTAATTTCACACTTAGAACGTTTGTTAATATACTTACAAACACCTTGCATTATGTCACTTTTCTATCTGAAAAACTTGCAACTCGGTAACCATTTTTCGCTTCAACGACTTTTTCAGAAGTAAGTTATCGATCTGAGACTTCACTTTGCAATACAAATGCGCTAACTCTTGGCGCGTTCACAGGGCCTTTGCATGGATTTTTCTGAATTTAATAGGTAGACACCAGCCTTAGCATGATTTTTATGAGATAATTCTTTGAGCTAACTTCACTCAATTATATTGTTTAACAGTTTTATATGGGCCTTTTCAACCCTGTCTTATAAAATATGCAATGATCAGTTGGAGTATTGTTTCTCATGAAGCAGCATTTTGTATTCAAGATTCAAATGTGCCAAAATTTCCATCTATGTTTATCTGCACGATATCGACATTAACTAGAAGAAAGCACGAAGAAATTGAAACCGTGAAACTTGTAATGCCTGAAGAAGAGTTTCATAATGCTAAATAAACGTAAAGGGTGGGAGCGGTTGGCTTATGGAGCAGAATAGCCGACCTATGTGAAGGACTGTCAAAACCAGACGATTTACATCGTTGCTTTACAATCAGAGTTAAGAATTGAAGATTAAAATTTTGATTATATGAATTGCTCTGAACGGCGGGTAGAGTAATGACAAAGCGCTTTAAGAGTGTTCATCACATGGCATATTCAACGAAGGATCACACTGATGAATTTTTTTCAGCATTTACAAAACTTCGAGGAATCTTCAAAAAAGTCTAAGATCACGAGTGAAGAAACGATGGTATTTACCGGAAGCTTTTTCGGCTAGGAAATTTATAAAGAAAACAATTCTTAAAATCACGTTCTATAGCACATTTATTATTGTCCAACATCGGGTTTCTAACTGTTACTTTTCGTTTATAGTCATTTCTCTATGTAAAGCTGTAAACTAGGTGGTTCTATAGAATTTCATGACGGCCTTATCTGTCGAGTCCAATTTTGTTCATCATTCAGTAGCCTGCAGATTTTCGGCAAAGCACTCACTTCTGTGTTTGAAAACGAAGAACGCGCTGTACGAACGTCATCGTCTAAGTTGACGAAATAGAGCTTTCCGTCTATAATCATTGGTGAGTAAACACCGCTTTCAAGTCCGTCGACTCGAATTCTGAAATGTTGTAGGCTCTATTCTGAGTTTCCGGTACATTCCTCTTTTATATTTTTCTTTCTCTTCATCAACAAAAATTTTACGCTTCATATGATTTTATTTCTATTACAATGTCTAGAACCCATTTGCTGAATATTGTACCCTATTGTAGAAGATTCGTCGTTGGCAGTGAAAGTTTTATATTCGCCGGAGATTGGTTCGGATGCCACGCAGTAGACCATTAGCACGACACAGAACTGCTCATATGGAATCCCTTATAAAGCCTTTACTGCTGGACTTTTTAATGGAGTAATATAGCCGTTCGTCATTTTCATCGAATTTGGTAGGGCTTGATCATCAATTAATCTTTACATTGTTTTTTTGAATTCTGCTACCTGAGCTCATTTGACGAGATTGGTTTGCCGACAAGAGTTGTGTGCTGGATTGTAGAAGGATATTCCTGAAACTGTTCATTTTATTCTAAGATTTTATTGAGCTTCGAATGTATCATTATGAGCTCTCATTAGACTGTCCTACCACTTCCAAATTATTACCACATTATCGTATTTTGCCTATCTGCTCTTATCACAGCCTCCAGATTATATCTTTGAAATTTTTGAAGATATAATATTGTCATTTTCCAAACTGGCAATGAGTCCATTCAGTGCTATAAAGCCGAAGCAACTACTTGATAACAGTTATCTAACTTTCCAATTATACGCCTCGTCTTCGTGTGCTGCTTTACAGCACGTCTTTTATGCGATCTGTCGTCCTATAGCGACCATCCACGAAGTTTCTCTGAGTTTGCCGTTTATACTCGACTGCCACGTTAGAGTTTACTTCCCTCATGAATGTCACTGAATGCTGCTGAATTTATTCTTTAAAAAATATGTGGTGAGTCTTCTTTCTTACAGCTTTCAAGCCTTCACTGAAGAAGCGTCGCTTTCCTTTGCTCATTACGCTGCTATTCTGTCAAACAAATCTAGTTCCAATTTTCATATACCATAGCGATAATGAGCTATATTTGCCTGAGCCTCGGCTAAAATATTACGCTGGGCAAAATATTCTGGGAAATAATTGAAAATTTCATTTATTGACACCTTTGTGACTTTTTATTTGAAGTTTTTGTATATATTTATTTAGTTCACTAATTTCAGCTCTAAAATGCCTATGGAACAGTATGATTTGCGTGTGGCGATCCGCATCATTGGAGAAAAGATTTAATAATTCTTAAAGTCGTTGATGAGATTGATGAGTGTGAAAGTGTTGGGAAGGCGACAAAATCATTGTTGGTGAATAATTTGAGCGAGTTATAGAAGACAGTTCCGATCCTGAAGACACGCCTCATTGTGGCCGGGCATCTGTTTTGGATAAAAGCGACTTACAAGCCGCTCTGAATGCTGACGCGCCGCGCCCTACTTACAGTTCAGACCTTGCTCCATCCGATTACGATTTCTTTCGAATAGTACAACATTTTTTGAATGACCATCAGTTTGACTCATTTAATGTAGTTGAAAAAGCATGTCAAAAGTTTTTCGATTCAGAGGAGCCGGACTGGTATCACCCGTCACCTGTCGTCCCGTTGATCGTCGAGTGACTCAAGCGGGTACCAGCAACTCTTCCACTTTTCCCTATCGCGTGCAAGAGCAGCCCAGTAGATCCTCCTCGCTCTAGGGATTCGCTGAGCATAATATCTTTCTTCTACAGCTTTCATGAAGAAATCCGACCAAGGGGTCGGTGGTCTTCTGTAGAGCGTTTTTGTCCCGAGGAATCTGATAACTGCTCTCGTCCATCGGTTGTCGTTGAAGCGCATCACGTGTCCAGCCCACCTTGTTTTCGATATCCTGACGTGTTGAACGGTGTCTCTAATTTGTTTTGCCTTTTTTTCAAAATGCCAAAACATTAACAGATATGGGCCGGATTGGTACTTTGAGAAATCCGAATTCTTGCATGACGATGCTAGAAAGTCGTGATCAATGGATTGTGCAAAACGAAATTCAAAAATTTCCTAAAGATGTTTGCTCAATCCTAGATAGCAAACAGATGTGCATTGCGTGATATTGCTAACCACTGCAGTTCCTATATGTTGGTTGATTATACTTCAGATCACGTGTTTATGAGCTGAAAGTATAGTAAGATGTGACCAATCTCATATCAGTATGATAATTTGTTACACGTGGCCAAATGTTAATAGAAACTGAAGGATTGAAGAGCTGGTAAGATCATCTGCTTACTTGATAGTTTGGGTTATCATTCACAGATATGAAATCACGCAAACATAAATCCACGTATTGCGAAGGAATCTGAAATGATTATGTGTACTTTCAGTCAACCGGCCTTTTTATCGAACTAAATTTGTGAATGTGACTTTGATTAAGTCTGCTGTAGAGATAAGGATTGACATGTTAAGTATATGTTGTTTGTAGAATATAACGATGCAAAAGCCTTAACAAGTCTTCATACAAAACACGGATGATGTCGGCTGTAGTGAACTGTACGAGTATGACATGAAGGGGCCCTACGTCCACTATTATTGATATTCAATTAGAATTTGTTTTATTTGACCGCCTATTGCGCTGGCGTGATGTTACAATAGACCCAATAATAGTGGTGTGCAAAAACATTTGCGTCAGCTGGGATTTGAACCACATCTCACCCGGGGGCACGTGCTGAACCGTTGCACTACGGACGCTGCTGCATCGGCTGTCAATAAATATTCTACTAATTTCATACAGGATAATAATCCTACCACTATTCTTTTTGATGGTGATTCACATCCTATGAGCAAAATGCGGCCAGATATGAGCCTTTAGAACGCATCAAAAATAGTTCCGCTTTTTGAGTGGATATAAGGTTAGTTCGCATGTAATTTTCCTCCTCTAACGCAGTCCGAGACATTCGTTTTCACGTTAGTAGTACTATAATTATTAACTCAAAACACGCACAGCTTTCGGCTCCCTCAGTTCCTTCAATTCTGGTGCGAGATATCTGGTTTCTGAAAGAGCGGACCATTTTTTAAAATGTTTTTGGTGACTTTAAATCAAGAGTCAGGGTCAAAGTTGAGACTTACCGTCCAACTGATCCATCGCGTAGTTACTTTCTACCACTTCCACGTGGCTCATTTCGTTAGTTGAACTGTAGTAGAAAAATGATAGCAAACTAATTCATTTTCTTCTTTTATAGTGGTGATAGTGTCAATACTACTATCAGCCGCTAGTCACCACATTTTCAAGATGAAGAGAAACGAAGCCTTTGTAGGTCGGAAAGATGATTCTCGCTTGGTGAAAAAGGTTGAAGCTCAGCGACGATGTCCATAATGTCGATTAAACTTTTCGCTATAGCTCTACTCAATACCTGATCGTTTTTTACCTTTCATTTCTCACAATTACATATAATATATATATATATATATATATATATATATATATATATATATATATATATATATATATATATATATAATAAATCGGTCCATCGTCAAAAGGCTGTGACATGCTGAATTGTTACAATAGGTTTAGCCAGGGTGGAGGGAAATGACAGGGAGCGCGCGCACTGCGGGGTAATCAACTGGAAATCAAAGTGGATCAGTGCCAATCACGCTCAATTATGCTTTACAATTATATGTTTGATACTAGTAAGGGGAAGGCCGAGAAAATCAAGCAACACTGCGTATAGGCTAGAAACTACTATCGATCGGATTATGAGCCACTGGTTCAAGTGCTTCGACGAAGCTATACGAGCTGTCAAAGTCAACCTACTTCGGCAAATCAGTCACCTTTACCGGAAGCGCTCTGCTCCATGAGGTGGAAGTGTATCGGCGTGCTAGTAGTGGGGATTTGGAGCAGACATTTGAATACGGCCGAAGCATCATTGCTCGACATCTAATTGAAATGGAAATGGCTCTTGCAAGTATGTCTTCATGGACATCTCATGCATTAACCGACCAGGACCGCGGCTCCACGCTTGGCCATCTATGAAAGTCTTCTGCTAGAACCACAGATATCAAACTTGCTGAAGTCTTGGATCATTGGAGTTGAGCCCTAGATCCACTACGAGAACAACCTCACCACTCTAACTGACTACCTCACGGCAAAGACCCGTCAACTCAACCATCACTAGCTTCATACTTCGAAGATTATGCTCTCTCTGAGACTGGCATGGCACGCTGTTCTAAGAGCTACTTGACAATAAATGCCAATAATACAGGAAAAAACTCCGTAGGTGGGCCGCAGCAGTGCGAGAGAAACGTGCGCAACGATACAGTATCGCCCTTCTGCAGGATAACGCACAACTTCAGATTGCAAAGTCACCTCGCCACATTTTGGATAAACTGCACTGGACTACGATGCCACATCCACAGTATAGCTCTGATATTGCCCCATCGGACTACCATCTCATTCACGCTCTGAAGGTGCATCTACAGGAGAAAAAGACAAAAAATACAATCAGCTAAAACGTAGCCTCACCGCCTTCCTTGATCGCCAGCCACCATTCTTTCTATAAGGAAGTCATCCAGTCTTTACTTAGTAAATGGTTGCATATCATTGATCATTATGGTGATTATATTGTTAATAAAATGATTTTTTGAATAAACAACAATTTTTTTCCAGACAAATAACAAACATTTAGCAAAGTGTCGAAATGCGAAGTAAATTTTGGAACAACAGATTATAACAGCATCTTTGACACACTAGGAAATGATGTGATGTTTGAAGTTTCTCAAAAAATTTTAAATCAAATGCGGATATTTGTTTTTCAAACTATCAAATGAATTCGAGTATAGAAAGTTTTGTAGCCACACTGAAAGCCACACTGACAGCTGAGGTCTACCAAAAGACAATTTTTTGCCTTAAGCTTTGCTTCTTCGTGGTTTCTCAATACGAAGCTTTAGGGCCTTAATTGCTGAACTACTAAGCATTTACATTTTGGTCCGTTTTATGCTACATTTTATAGAAGCAGTCTTACGACATTACTTCACTGTTGGTATTACTTTGCTATGGTTCTGCCACAAACTCGAATGGCTTGTAGTATAGATCAAGAAGAATCGCGCGGGCACCAGGACAGTTTCAATTCAATTATCAGCATGTTAGTTCAGCAAATTTTTCTACCGGAGCTTCGTAACATATGGCTGAGATTTGCCAGGTCGTTATAACCAGCCATATAGTGCCTAATTTCTTTGTGTGACGTCAGTAACCCCTCACATTAATTTGCTCTTGGCTGAGCTATCCGATGGGTATGCCGAACTGTTTTCGGTACGCTTTGCTTTAGTTGTACCATCAGTATATTTGACATTTTGACGCCAACAGTCACTACCCAGCCATTTTTGATAAAGATGTAAACTTCTGCAATGCGTGCTGAAAGGCTTGCCGTCACTATCACAATCTTGTTGCTAAACATCACAGCTCATACCGGTGTATATGTCATATACAGCATACCTTTAACTTTATTTTGAAAAATAAACGCAAAAAACTGAAAGTCTGTGACAACGTCAAAGACACTGAAAGCAATCCTATTAATAAAATCATACAAGAATGGGCTATGATCATAATGATAAGCCCTTTTCGCGCTGGCCGTCCTCTTTCCAGCAGTAACACCAGAGCAAATCCCACTTAGGACATCTTTGGAAATATATAACTGATTTTATCTATTACTTTGCGATCACTTGTTTATTCGTTGAAGGAGGAATAGACTTTACTCTGGTGTCACGCCGTTGAGTGTCAAATTCTTTACTCGGCTCATAGAGGTGTCAGTACACGCGCTCTATTTTTTCTCCTTGTTCCCTTCAATTCCAACGAGCGTGGTGGAGGTATTCTGTGGAAAACTAAGCGCTTTGGAAATGGTGAAAGTAACGTTTCTAGAGATACAGGGCTACTCAATTTGCTACAACTTATGTGCAACTAGCTTGTACCCTTTCAGTATAAACAACAGAAGCTTCAAACGTCAATAAGAAAGCCACTCTGCGTATATCAAAAATAGTTATGCTGCAACATGATAGCTACGATTACGACTTTTCAAGATTCATTCCTAAACCTAAATAACCTAAAGTAATAAAGTATTATTCGAAGATAATGACTCACTAACGTTCATTTGTGATCCATAGAGGAATTCTGGCCTCATATCTATCACAGTTGTAATCGCACCTATCACTAACACAAAACATATCATTATAATAATCAAGACGTAGACTGGAGTACACGAGAAGGGCAATGCTTCTTCATTAGAAGTCGATTGTGCTTCTTTGGTATACGTGCTTCGTTGGACTGATGACGTCGGTTCAGGAACACGAGTGGAAATGTGGCTGATTTCAATGGCATTTTTGCCATCGCTGACCGGTAACGACGATTTTTGGTTAGTGTTTGGCTTCACCGGTGGCATCGATAAGGAAACAAACCTAAAGTAGGTAAAATTCAACGAAAAAAGGCAGAACATGAAGCAATGAACAAGATTTTTGAGAGTTACCTAACTGGATGAACTCTAAATAATTTTGATAGTATCCCGTATTTGTTATCTGAGCCAATATGTCATGTGGTCTGTTGAATGGGCTGACTTTGTGATAGTTGTTAGTGTTACTATTAGTTGATAGTAATCAAGCATTTCGTTGCCTAGTAGGTAAATGAAAGCTAAGAAACATGAGATTCTCAACTGTAAAATTCTGTCCTATACACACTTGCGCAAAATCATTCTTCAACATCAAGACCTCGACCTGAGCTTATTATCCATTCATATGCGGGCAGATGGCTATGAATAAATTGATTCCAGTCTAAAGTGCATGTTGCGAAAGATTAGACATCTAGCACTGACATTTGTCAACAGCAACAGTTGTCAGAATAATACAACTTCACATGTTAGAGGAAAAAAATCTTTTTCTAAAGAAATACGATCCGAGAAAATTGAGTGGTGAGCGAAAATACGACCATAGACAGGAATCGAACTCGCCTTTAGACGGCTTGAACGTACACGGTGGTGTAGTGGTAGCACACAACCCCGGTATAGATATAACGCGGGTTCGACTCCCGCCTGATGTCGAATTTTTGCTCACCATTCAATTTTCTTAAGCTTATATGAAACACCATAACACTGCAAAGGGCGAGTAAAAACATTAGAAGTTACAAATATGATCGAAAGAGAAATTCACCTCCAAGGGAGCAAAAAATTTAGGTTTCACCAAATCTAGGTTTTTCAATTTTTTATGGTGCTTTTATTGAGGGGTTATGGAAAAGAAAAGTAAATGATTGTTTTTCCTTCATTTTACTCGATCCATCATCACATTTTATTGTACGGATCCCAGTATTCCTATTACTTCATTCATTTCCACTCATTCATCCTCCACAAAATTTCTTGAATATTTCACGCGTTGAGTTCAGCTGCTGTTCGAGGAGTTCGACCGCTTAATGAGTGTAACAGATTGTTAGTCGAGACAATTTTTTTTGTAATCTCGGATGTAGTCGAGCTGAGGCGTTCTAGGCGTCAGTTGATTATTTGTAAAAGACTGTTTGGGGAGCGAAAATGCCTGCTTCATGATGAGAAACAAATAATTGAACCAATATAGTTAAATCCAGAAAAGAAAAATCTTCCGAACGACTTATGCCTGCTTTAATATAGTTTTGAAGTACGCAACCAAATTTTGGGTGATTTACAATATGTTCAAGAAGAACCAAATAAGATAAAATAAGATCAGACGTTCAGCGCGTGAGAAAAATTAATATCTTGTTTACCCTAAATCTACTCTGCCATATATGAACGTTCTAAGAATCATTTAACATAAATGGAGTTATTGTCGTCGTTGTACGTTCACAACAAGATGTCAATAAATTAAATCATGGAAAAAACTAAATATTGAATTTACCCTTATTCTGGTATTGCCAGACGAAATATGTTCTCTGACAAGTTACCTTATATACAGCAAATGGACTTAAAGAGTCAATTTTCACGTCCTGTTATCCCGCGCGACTGCCGCTATGGGTTTACTATGGGTACAAAGCTTGACCTTGTCTCTTCCGTAACTCCCTCTAGCATACCCGCATCATTTACGTATGTTTTGCATATATATATACATATATATATATATATATATATATATAATATATATATATATATATATATAAAAGGATAAAGGATAAAGCTTTCGGCGTTGATCAATACCTGAGGGATGCGCCATGCATTCGACTTCAATTTTCAACTTCGTTTGAGGTGATTGAATGCATATCTGGCCTTTACAATGACTCGCGGTGGCCTCTCGCTGAACCGAGTCAGTGCTGCTTATCCTCCCAGACAAGTCTGAAACCTGCCTGGTACCAATTTACCGACCCCGGAGGGATGGATGGCTTGGTGAGCCATGAGCGCGAGATCGAACTGTTGACCTCGTGTGCGACGCAGAGCACCTCTAACCACTGCGCCACATGCGCTTATATTGATTTTGCAGTCTTATATATAACACTATTTCCTTAGTTTTCTTTTTTTCATTTTCACATTATCTCAAGGGTATCTACAATGAAATTGTGATTGATCCTTTCGCAAACAGATGCATAGGTTTTGGTACACGCACTACTGAACGTCTCGGATGGATAAAGTTTGCAGACTGTGGCACACATATTCCTTTGATTTTGGTTTTTAAAACAGTTTGTTAAGTTCATGCTTTTCTTCACTTTGTTATTCGAACAGCAGTCTCAAGGAATTAGTTCGCCACGTACCTACTGGCCGCTTTTTTAACTTTAGCACCTTATTTGATCCGTCATCACAGTGTTTTTTTTTTCACTGTGCGGATCCCAGTACTTCTAGCATTCAAACCGATCTTCGTCTTCTTCATGAACGGTGTATAATACTGGTTGAGCGACTTTCCTAGCAATCTCGAGGATAGCTTGGCTGTAGCGTTCCATAGAGCGTTGTTGTTGACTGCCGGAGAAAATTGGAGGGGTAGGGCTCGGCTCCACGCGCGCCATGACGAGCATTACAACCACTCGGCCACAGTGCCCCATTGATCACTAGTTACTAGATAAATACTAATTTCAGTAAGCATTTCAACTCTGTACTAGTGGAACGAATTGCTTTTCAGCCACGCTGTGATTAATTGGCCGTGCAGGAGTGATTGCTTGCAGATGATAGCGCATGTTATATTACTTAGCGTGCACAATCATAACGACGGAATTGTGTAAGACGTAGCCTCTTTGAAATAATTCATAAAAAAAGTAGCGACAAAGGTGTAAGTCACTTCTACTCAACTTTTTTTTTTGTCATGGACAACCATAATTATGAAAACCCAAGATTTGATGAATACCTTTGTAAGTTGATAGGATAACACCAGATTTCTACGAAGGCTAAGGCAAAGTTGGGATTTCAACGTTTGAGTTTCTCGTCATACAATTAATAGTAATATTAGTGAGCAGTGAGAGATCGAAAATATATCAAGAGATGTCCTTTTATTTTAAGTTTACAAGAGTCTGCCAACTTCGTTCAGGCTCTAAATGGAAGAACATTTTATAAGATTTGTGAAATTCGTGAATAACTTTCCATTTCTCGTTTTTCACGCCTACCAGAAGTGAAAGTCAATTTTTGACTTACAACAGTTTCATTCGCCGACGTGGAATCAAGCACTACTCGTAAAGAAAACTAGACATAGTTGTTCTACTAAAAGGATAAGGAAACTATTTTTTCATCCACTACTCTACACGGCCTTCACGTTTTTCATATTTGCTATTTGGATCTCGCCAATATCCTCCATTCTATTCGTCTCCTCGCATTCGTTCTCCACAAAAGTTCTTGAACAATTTGCATGTCGTTTCGGCTGCTGTTTGAGGATTTTCCTTTGTTCAGCAATGTCGTTGCATGCTAAATTGGTCATTTCTTTCGAAGTCTGGAGGTGGTTGGACTGGAGTGTTTTCTCTGACTGCAGAGAGCGCACTTTTGATATGCAAATTCAGTATCAATTTCCGGTTTCCATTGAGATGAGAAGCTTGATGAGTCCGGTGCTGAGTCGAACCAATACCGTGTAAGAGGTGGTGAGCATAGCTAATCTGCACTACCCAGCTCACGAATAGTAGAAATATCACAGTTTTTTGAGTATATTTCTGTTAGACGGCGACAAATAAATATTCAATCTCATCCCCTGAACAAGGATTTTTCAAGAAGTTTCAGTAATGATTCGAAAGCTTAATCTTTGGTTAGAACCATACGCAGCTGGTATTTTCAGAACATCCTTTTATAACGCTGCAAAATCCAAATTGAAATTATGTCTCAAACAACCACGACCTCTTTTCCTTATCTCAATTATAATTCTCTGAATAAAACTCCTTTCTTAGACTGCACTTTGGATAGCACAAATTTCCAAGGATTTAAAAAATGTGCTTGTCTTCTGGAAAAGCTCTTTTTGTAGCAATGTGGGAGAAAGAAAATCTTCGTATTTTACACTGGCCGGAGAAAGCACTTTCCTAAGACTATTAGTAACCATTCGATAGTGTAAATTTCAATGATGGAATAGAAACATTGCAGTTTCAGAAAAAATGAATGAGTATCATACATATTATATATATATATATATATATATATATGCATATGCTTTCATATGTATTGTAAAAAACATTATATCACATAATTTTTAAATTCAGGCCATCTAAGGATGTGGACAAATCACTTTTTCATCGCTTTCCTTTGATCCGTAGAGAGTTTTTTTCACCATGCAAATCCTCAGTACTTCTAGCATTCTGTTCGTCTCCTCGCGTTTATCGATTGATACAGGATTTGTTTTCGTCTTGAACATTGTAGATTACTGGTTCAGCGCATCTTGCAATCTTTAGGATAGCTAAGCTGAGGCGTTCCGTGAAGTCTTGCTATTGATTGCTGGAGAGCATGAGCAAGGGGATCTGACCTTACATTGAGGCGCGCTGAGCATCACGAGTCACCCGGCCACGTGTCCCCAATGTGGGAAATATGAGGAAAGCAAAATAAAACAAAAAAAAAATAAAGTAAATGGAAGCAATAAAACTATATGAATGAAATTGATGTCAGTAAAAGCAAATATATAAGAAAAAGGGCAAGTTTAAATGAAAATATAAATAAAGCGAAGGACTAAGATAATTAAGTCAATAATAACTAAATAAATATATCAAAGGACCACTTCTTATTGAACATCGGCGTGAAAAAATAAAATATACATCGTTCCTTATTGAAAACTTCTCCAAGGTCGACTATTATTATTTATATATTTCGTTGAAGTCGATGTCTGACTATTCGGCGACTCGGCCTTCCTCAGAGTCGTTTAACTACTCATCCGGGAAAGGTCACCAGTGTGATAAGCAGTGAACCGGCACTCAGAAAAACGAGGTCGCCGAAACGGTAGCTATAGATCTTGGAGAAGATGTACCAGCTTCAGAAAAGTTTTCAAAAAACGGCATGGAGCAAATAAATTATAGCACAACAATAAAACTACTTAACAGGTAATAGTATTTGAGTCATGCATGTGGTTTGATATAGAGCAACTTGTAGAGCCCGCTACATGTGTTTCGACCTTGAAAGTCTCATCAGTGGGTGCCCTTCATCTTTTGCCAATCCTCTCGGAGCGCTTCAGTCCCCTATAATAGGAGTAGGCGACGATGAACATTTTACACCGTCTATTGAGCGAAATTATCACTAAATAGCAATGTTGTAGACTAGATTGCTCTTCGCTAGTATCGTTAAGAAAATGTGGTTTCGAGTGTTTTCTTAAGACCACGGTCAAATTTCAATATTCCAAAAAACAATTTTCTAAAATTTTTTTCAGAAATCAGTTTAAATTGCATAATTAATTGCATAATAATTGCATAATAATAATAATAATTGCACAATAATCAATTGTATAGTATAAGAACAAAATATTGATAAATAAAATCAAATCAAATAACATCCATGGTAAAAAAAAACAGTGGTGAAGGAAGTAACGGCAATAAAATGACATTTTTTCCAAAGCATGACGCTACTCGTTCAGTTTATTTTTTCAAAGGGATTTATAAATAATTAACCACACGGCACCTTTGAAAATTCGTGTGCTAAGCAATGAATTACAGTCCCATTAGTTTTCATTAGCAATGCAGGATTATTCACCGATTTCGTTGTTGAAGACTCCGCGAGAACAAAAAAAAAACAAGTTATGAGTTGACGTAATCTGCACAAGAGGTGGACTTATCCAGAAAACTGCAGTCACGTTAAATTTATAAGAGATTTGGGTGGCAAAAAGTTGATGACGGAAATATAGACCAATAAAAAATGAGTTTTTTTCCTAATGAATTATGAAATGCTGGCTATAATGGTGCTGAATATCAATGAAAGAAGAAAGACTACAGAGGACTGGATCAGATCGGAACTGAAGTAGCTGAACTTTGTAGTACAAGACAAATGAGACTTAGGCGATTGAATTATTATGTTACTGCGAATTTCCTCTGATAAGCTGACTTCTCATTCACTCATGAAGATTGAATAACATAAAAACGGCTCTGATGAAAGCAGCGTCGATGAAAATTAGCCGCTGAGAAGCGAGGAAATATTTTACTAGTTTTATAGAGGGCAGCAGTCCATATCAATGCAGAAATCTGCAGATTTAACATGTAATAGAAGTCCTAACAAAGTTAAATATCTGTCGAGAAAAAAATTGTGAACGAATTCAATCGTCAAGAGATTTTCTTGCTATCTTCTACTTGAGACATGGATTTCGTTGGTATTAAAAACTTTGAGACCATGGTAACGGCGAATCAAAATCTCTTGGACAAGAGCATTCAAATCGATCAAGTTTGGAATAGCCGAACACCATTCATTCTTTACTTATGGATCAAAATGCACATTATAGTAAGTGAGTGAAAAATCGTAAAGCAGACAGAGTTAGCTTTTGAATTTGCATTATGAACATGAGCATATAATAGGTGATAACTCTTCAAATCTATGAGAGAAATCCTGCTAATGAGCAATGAGACTGCCTAATTGGTATTCACTGTAATCACATCTATATTTGCTTAGTACTCATTTCATTTTCAAATTTCAAAAAATTAAAAAATGATTAAAAAACACTACGATTGCCTACAAAATTTCAATTCAGTTTTCATATTTATAACGACTGTATGGTATTATTATTACACCGGGAGTCCCCATTGACGTATACCCGGTCGTTCAGTGGTGAGACCATGTGGCGTTCCAATAGGACGCACAGGAGATTAAGTGCGCATCATGACCGTCACCCACTTGCGCGCCGATTCAGCAAACGGTCATTAAGCAGAGAAGCCGGCACTACATGGGTGGACGATTAATCGTATTCATCTTTGACAAGTTGAAGACATTCCTCCTACTTGAACCATTTTTTTCAATTCTATATTTTTATATTTATTCTATACAAATGGATTTGTAGTAGCCTCACGTTAACTCTATGATTTAGAAAAATATAAGCCGGCACAAGTCTATCTAATGGGAGAAGAAAACTAAGCCAAGCGTGTTTATCCGGTGCATAAAGACTGGCTGCTCAGCTCAAATAACATTTGAGGTAGAGATGTAGAATTTCGGAGCAATATACCAAAATTAAAGGACATTTTAGACCACATAAATATGGGATGGCATGATGTGTATGTGGAATGAAATGATTAGGCACCTGAATTCTTCACTAAAGACCTGATGAGGTTAGCCGAGAAAAGCACAACCTCTTTGATGTGACAGTCGAAGATGAGAAGGAATCATTCGACGAGATGACTATTATAGCATCAAAAATATTTCTTGAAGCTTACGACACCAAAGACCTGGCTTGGCGAGCATGGTGATCTCTCCAATGCGAGCTTAGCTACGAGAAAGTGTCGATTAGCACTTGCTTTGACAACCTATTTCGTCATCAACACCTTCACATCCAGCTACAATGTGGACAACATCGAGCTATTTTATATGGGATAAAATAAACTCTACGAAGAACATTACACGTTCTACAAGGTTTCCAACAGAAAAAAAAATTCGTTCTAGAGTCTAGAGAGTGGAATGAGTTGAAGAGAGGTAGAATGTTAATTCACTTCGCTGTTTTCTCAGTACTCTATACGGGTGCAGAGCACGCCTCCTTCGCCCAAAACATCTCATTTCGCTGCCACAAAAAAAGAGAAAACTCTCAAATTTCAATACGATGAGGCCAAACATTGTTATAAATCAAAAATTGTCAAATTGTTTAGCCGATTTTCGAAATGACAACGAATATAGCAACATATAGACGCACAAGAACAGCTTATTCAATTGTTGATAGTGGTTTGTATCAGAGTCAGTGGTGCCGTTCCTCCAAAGAAGTCTTGTACCGACTTGCCGATCCCACAAGGATGAAAATGTTCGGTGAATCTGTGACATGGAATCGAACCAACAACCGCGTCTGTGTCGCAAAGCAACTCTAACCACCGCGCCACACTCGCCCTATGTCTGTCGTTATAAGCTATTTTTTGAAGTGCTCAATAAAATTAGTAGCTTATTGAGTACGAGCACATCAAGAAATTGTTTACAGGTGTGGAGACGTCCCACGAGATGTTATTATCTTGTCATAAGTGCTTAGTGTCACTCACGTCACAACTGGAGTGGAATGAAATCAGTGTAAAGATTAATAGCCGATTCATATCTTCCTCGTTTTACATGGCAATTTTCGCGTTCAGGTTTCGACCTCACTTGCATGATGAAAGAGAACTTGTCAGGTAAAAATTCGAAAAACTGCTCATGGAGTACGCATTCCTGGCGCCATTTCGCGACTCAGTAGATTGGAACCATCCACTTAATGTTATGAGGATTATATAAATTTGGTAGGAAGTGAAGTTGAAGGGCAAATTTTTTTCTATGGTTCAGCACAATAAAGAGGACAGCTTGAAAATTTTACTAAGCAACGAGGATATAAATAATGTTGGAGACAATGAAGATGCCATTTCGGCGGCGTAGTCCTTGCATACAGTTTCAAAGAGAGCCTATTTCAAATATAAGTCTAGAGTTAAGAAATCATATCGAACAAACAACGTTTTTCAAAGTGGAAACGACGATATCGCAGTAGGTGTATTGATTGTTCAGGAAGTTTTGCTCTAGAATTGAAAATCCTACGGAGAAAATGCTCAAGGACGATGTGTTATAGTCGAAGGCGATATTTTGATGATGCTAAATGAAACAGATTTAATTTAAGCACAACGATTCGAGTGTTTACGAAAGAATTAATCATAAGTGGAGCAATCATTATGGACCACTTCACCCAAGTAAAGAGCAAAAATCTCATCAAATTGGTATTTCAAGCATAAGATGAGTAGCTCAAAATCATCGTGATGATCAATGCCACTTTTTGTAGAAAAACAACTTTCTCGACCAGGCAATGATATTGAAAATGTGCTAAAAATCGGAGGTCATCTAAAACATAGTGATCGCGCAGTTGGGAGGAAATAAAGCATTGGTTTCACTTCCTAAAGCTAAATTTGGACCACAAAAAGGTAGGTAACGTGTTGCCAGAAAACTGAAAAGTGTGCTAGTGATAGCAATATTCACGAGAGATGAATAATGAGCAATCAAAAAGAATAAATTCTATCGTGCAACAATGCTCACCGTACGTTAACTAGTTAGCACTTCAAAAACTCAAAGTGTTGAGCTTCGAAACCCTTTTGAATCGTAATGCTCATCTGATTTCTTTCCAGTTTATCAAGAAGCGCTGCATTTGCTTTCTGAGACATTTATTATTTCGAAGCCATATCGTAAGAGGATGGTTGTAACAGCCTGCTTCTTAAAGATTTGCTGATTTCTACGTTTTTGAAATGTGTGCACTTTCAGCGACGTATTTCATCGAGAAGTCCAGGAATAACATCTGCTAGTAGAACATCAATTAACTCACTGCTTTTACGTTTGAGACCATCTGAATCACATGGTGAATACGGCTGTTATGCTAGTCGTATAGTCGTATTCGGTCGTGACGATCTCGAAAAGGTCGAAAGGGGTGGAGTGTGTGGCTGGCGCGGTGTAGGGTGTGAGAACAGGTTTGTTTCCAGTTTCTAAACCAATGCAAATGATTGAATGCTGATGATAGGCTACAATTACATTCTTTTGCCGAGCAGAGGGGTTACACTGAAAGCAACTGAAAACATGCATACTGTTTATCGGAGGTAACCTTACCGATGAAACTCAGCTTCTTGCAGCGGACATGAAACAAGCAGCTATGGATGGATGAGAAGCTCATGTAGAGCAGTAGTTGGTATCGTATAATACTCACCTGGTCGTTGGCTCAATTCTACACTTTGTGTTGATTAAGTTCTCTATTCCTCCACAATCACCAAATTCGTACCGCACTTATTTGGGAGAATAAAACCATTGATTTAATATATTGATAGACCATCACAGATCTTTACAGATTTAAAATATGCTCTCAGTTACCTCGACGATGTTTTCTAAAGTAATACGGACGGCTTAGCCCTGAAGAGCCATTTATACCGAAAATTTTGAATTATACTCAAATAATCAATTCGTATTGCGTTGATTCCAAAAAAGGCTCATATTGAAAAAGGTTATTAATAAACGATAACATCTAACGGCGGTAAAACAATCATCATAATCTTCGTTTGATGCGAATTTGCGCTGATGATTCAGCGCTTCACCCTTTTTCAACAATACACCCAAGGCTTCCATTTGTTGAACAGAACCCATTTTCCACCGCAACTCGACAATACAACAAAGCGACAATTCTTTTTTTTACAACATAAGCGCATGAAAGATGTTCAAACCGTAGAGTCAATTCTGCTGAAGGTCACTTGTCCAGTTTTTTCAAACCTTGAATTAAATTTATAGTGAAATGTGGAATCTTTCTTGAGAGGTGTCTCGATTGGCTGTCGTCGATGAGCAGGTCGTTCTAAACTTCTCTCGTCTTCGATGCTTTCATCACTAATGATTAATTGATATTAGTGTCACACCGGATATTCGAGTTGAGTTGATTTGTAAATTATGAAATTCATTGTGAGGTGGAGACTCCGAGTGATTAGTGATTCAGATTGTCAAGAAACAAGGTGCTGCTACGACCCTTTCTACCAACATCTCTAGCAATCACATATATACGCCTTGATTTAGCTTTCTTCAAGATTGCAAAAAGAGCCACCTTAACCAGTTTTTATGACATTCATGAAGAAACAAAAAAAAAACTTCAAAATATGCCTTTTTCAGCCATGCTCAAAAAGATTTCAATCATAAAAAAAGATAAAGTCTTATTTTCCTCAAGCAGCAGTCAATCCTCAAATCCTTAAGCAACACTGAATCCTCAAATCCTCAAGCAGCGGCCAAAGCAACACGCGAAATGTTTGAGCTAAGTGAAAGTAAAGCGGTAGAAGCATTGTGATCCGCACAATAAAATTGTGGGAAAGACCCTGTGAGATAAAAAAAGTTGATAATTTTCGTAGAATACTTGCTGCTATTCCCGTTATAATCTTGGAGATAGTTGAGGAAGCGCTTTCCCATGTAAAATGCGGAAAGTGTTCGAGGAGAGTTCAAGCCAACACCATGCTTTCTATAGGCTCCATCATTAATTTTTTTTATTACTTCTCGTTATACAAATATGTCCGAATAAATCTATACAGGTCTTTCTGAGGCCTTACTACTATGTGTGTGTGTGATGTGTTCGTGAGAGTTAATTACATTGTATAAACTGCAAATACGCTGAGAATGAACTGACCCAAAATTACAGCTTTTGGAGGTTCTCAAATGTTGATGATAGCTTTTCTGATTTGAGCCTTGTTATAACAATTGCTTCCGATAAGCTATTGAATCACTGAAGAAACTCAAGTGAACTCTTTTTGTCTGAATAAGCGCATATGATAGCTCGTTATTGGGTACGATTCATAATGTTTCAGCGAATTTGTCTTTCTAGAGTTCAGACATACCGTACAGAAGATTATCATTAATTACTTTCTCACAGACTTTTTAAAAGTAGGAACAGTCTGGCGGCGACGTTGGCTCAATTTTCCGTTTATTTTTGGACGAGATCCACCATCTATTCAATTGTCAGTGATGAAGAACATTCAGTTCGATTTTAACATGCGAACAAAGGCGTAAAGTGACCATGTTTTGGAGCTGATAGGCTCAAAAGAATTCAAAATTCTATCAGCGACAAGGGTGGAAAAGTGGAAAATAAGTAGTGACTCTCCACTAACCATGCTGAAACAAAGAGATTCCAAAATCTCTCTCTTTATCAGCCATGCTCGAAAGAGTCTTCTGATCATAAAGAGAATAATTTCTTATTTTACATCACCAATCACCTCAGTTTTTGTGCGGATAGCAGCACATCCTACATTCATTTCACTTCCTCTCCTTCAACCTTCACAAAGTTCTTGGAACTGTTCATATGTTGTTTTGACTGCTATATGAGGCCTTCGTCTTCTTTATAAATACCGTAAAATGCCGGTCGAGACGTTTCTTATTACGATCTCGAAGGTAGCCAAGCTAAGGTGTTCTCTGAGGTGCTCGCTGACTGATTGCAAAGGAATGTTTGGGAGCTAAATCAAATCAGCCCCTCAACTGTCACCTTCCTAATAAACTGCAACCGTCCCACAAATTAACACCAAGAAATCAAGCAGAAAATGGATCAAAACGGCAAAGCGGATGATTCAAAATAATTCGTTCTACGTCAGTTCAACAATAATTTATTAACTTGTCTCATCCCGTACATAAGTAGTGTAGCATACAAATTCACCTTTGATGATAATCTTGCGTCTAATAATCGATGCATTCAATTTTAGACCACATCAGTTATGGGAGTGGATTGACAAATAGGATAGCATGGTTTTTTTTCCTGAGCTAAATATTCTCAAAATTGTCAAAGCTTACACCGGCTCATCTCCCTGACGCTAAAAGTTTTCCTAGAGCACCTACATCGCGCGCCGTCAAATCGCACATATGTAATAAAGTGATCATGCTCTACACGAACGTCTTGAACGACACCGCAATACAAGCTAATGACGAACTGCTTATAAAATTGAAGAGAAGATTACTATGTATGGCTAGTTTATTTAACAACTCTTAACTCTTCCAAAAGAGTGTCTAAGCTGCTCAATCTTTCGCTGATCAAGAAGGCTAAGGTTAATGGATTGATTATGGAGCAATGATTGGCATCAAGCCCTGCCATTACCTTTATGTCTGGAACAGTCTAGTTTTTAATCGTTACCCTTTATTATTCTTATTCCTTATCCGATAGAGAGCATGTGGCGCAGTGGCTAGAGGTGTTCCGCCTTGCACACGAGGTCAATGGTTCGATCTAGCGCTCATGGCTCATCAAGCGGTCCATCCCTCCGGAAGCGGTAAATTGGTACCAGAGTGGTCTCATCCTTGTCTGGAAGGATAGGCAGCACTGACTCGGTTCAGCGGGAGGCCACCGCGAATCATTGTAACGGCCAGATGTGCACACAATCACCTCAAACGAAGTTAAAAATTGAAGACCAATGCATGGCGCATCCCTCAGGGATTGGCTCAACGCCGAGAGTTATATCCTTTTTTTCTTTATTCTTTATTCTCTCTATATATAGATATTTATTTTCCCACCTGATCTGCACATGAGAACATGGGCGGATGTTTCAAACACTCGGACGAGCAGCCAGAGTATATAGAATTTGAGCTTCAAAAACCTGAAGAGAACCTGCTCCCATTTTCTGACATTAAAGTCGAGCTTTTAGAAAGTGTTCACAAAACAAATCGGTACTGATAAGCGTGATCCAATGTGAAGTGAAGTGAAATGAAAATGAACTCTTCTAATCTTTCCCAGAAGTATATGAGAAATGACGAAGGGCTTCAAATATTTGCAAGAGAGTAGAGATGAGTCACTACACTTGTCACGATAAAACAACTACCATGAATGGCTACGGAGATCCGATCTCCGAGATTAGCTCAAAAGGAGAAATAACTCCATCATCTGCAGCACATGTCGGCCCACTGGTAGTTAAGTGACTTGAGCGGACACAAGAATCACAAGATTCCATTCTTCACTCTTTTGTGCAAATGTAGCCCAGTAGATCGTCTTATATAAAGTTTGTTACATTTCAAATCTTCTTGTAGGCTTTGTGTGATGTAGTCCGACTATCATAATGTTTAGTCGCTGAAACGCATTCTGACCTACTTTATCTTTGTAATCCGGTGTATGGAACGTACACCCGATTCTAGACCGCTGATATAGGTCAGAACTTCAGAACTCATTCCCTATTGCTGCAAGCAGCAGTATACTCATGAACATTGACCGTTGGACAGCGCGTTCAAAAATGCCGAGTGATCTTTTATCCTGATAACGTAGAGACCAGATTATGATGCAGGAATAACCGTTGAGTCGGAAAGGTGAACACGTAGTTGGGTGTTTTTTGTTCTTCTCGCTGTATTATCGATGCTCTCAAGCGCCAAGACGCTTGTTTTTTCTGCTCAACTTCGGAGCAAAGTTGTTTATCTTATTGCCCTACCGACGCAAATAGACGTAGCTAGGGTGTCTTTTCCATTAGACGAAACCAAATGAAGAAACGACCCCTTTTGCTGGACGAGGAGTTTTCACAAGAGTGTTAGTAATATCTTTAAGCTTCAATCTTGTGGGACTACTGTACTTGCTCGTTTCTTGAGAAAGCCTTTCTACAGCTCTGTAGCTGAAGAATGTTTGTATTCCACATGAGCGCATTTCTCGCAGGACAGAGCTCTTAAATAACAAGTAACCATTCGACAGCGTAGGAACTGTTTCAGCACTGTGTTTTTTCTACGGAAGACCATTTCATTGCAAACTCTTTTTTTCCTCAAATAAAACTTGCATGAAATTGGTACTATTTTCGCTGCAGTGTAGGAGTGGAAATAAGATTGAGTTTCGCATGCGTCTCGCCTTTGCCTGTCGGCTAAACTGTGTGCGTGGCCTTGGATCGACATGCGACGCGCCCGCGATTGCAGTGACACGACCACATGTTTAGCGCGCGCGACCTTTCTTATTGAATTTAGGACTTTCTTCCGCTCCAAAAAAGCTTCAATTAGAACGTATATCAGTGATACTACAAGATTTCCTCGACACGTTCGTACATTTTCCGTACTTCCAGCGAATTATAGGCGTGATGAAAATAATATCGCGCAGTAGGTGTGAAACATATTTTTACTTCAAGCGCCACAGCACTGTAAAAAGGCCTTTCCAAGAAACGAGCATGTAGAGCAACCTCCAAAATTTGTTTTTTCGAGTGATTACTAACACTCTTCCAAAAAGTTTCTGTCCAGCAGGAAGGCCATTTCTTCATTTGTCCCCATCTTACCAAGAAGAACCGCTATAAGGTTTGTGGACATTCATTCCATTGAGCATGAGTAATGCATTCGAAATTCGTCCGTTTCCACATGAACGTTGACGTCGCTAGATTTAGTTGATGATCAATCTTTTCACAGATGCTGTCAAAGACAGGTCAACTTTGTTCCCCTGGCTGATGATGGTGCTATGTGAACGATATCGCCAGCAAAGTAAAAATGGTGTTATTACCGACCATCAATTTTCTCTCCCATAATGTTCCACTCTATTAATCGCATGATATTTTGAGGGTGGAGATGAATAGTGTTGAAAAGCTGGTATCCACACTATGATTCCTTTCCTCACTATGTTATTAAAATCGTACAAGAATGGCGAAACCTTTAGTTGTTAAATTGCTATATATATCTTATCTATAAATTTTAAATATCTATTAAATATACAGCTCACGAAAAATCCTCATGTACTAAGTGGAGCTTTTATAACTGCATCTGCTTCGACTCAATCAAAGACCGTATTCAAATTGATGGAAGTAAAAAAAAAGCAATCTCATGTACATTTGTGAAGCTTCAATAAGTCTTATTATTCGAAAAATGTGGTCTGCAACACTGGCACTTTTTCTAAGTTCTACTTCTTCGCAGATGACTTTTGTCTAGTGTATCAGTATTCTATCAGTCTTGCTTAAGATAACACGAGTGAAGATTATAAGGTAACAAATTGTAAGCGAGGTTAGGCAATAATTACCAATACCGTGAAGGTCTCCTTTTTCAACAATAACGCGGTATCGCTGTTTTTTCTTTGCCTACTAATTTCGCGATTGACAAATAGCGAGTAAAGAGGATGAGGAAACAGTGTGCTGCTGGGAACTGGCGAGAGGTTCTTCAAGTGCTCAGGTCATGTTGTTCATTCTTCGTAGAAGAAATGGCATGTCGGATTTTGATAAAAGAATTCATGGGACGAGAAATTTGTTCTCTTTGATTTCATAGGATGGTAAGAGGACGTGGTGATGGTGAGTGATCCGAATAGTGATCGTGAATAATTTTCGCTATTGTCTTTCTGGCGCTGTAACTGTTTGCTCAGAGCGTCAGAGTAGCAACCATTCGGTCTTGCAATTGACGGAGCTTTGTTGAATTTTGCAAATACTTTCTACCCATCTGTGCAACCTCAACCAGAACTGTTACTCTTTTCTCTTCGGAATCTTTTTTTGACGCTTTCTCACATCTCCCAACAGTCGACTAATGAGTTGAGTACATTCCACTTTGTGGTAATTCTATGATTTTGTTGTTTACATTTAGCGCACTGTCTCCTTTTGAAGAAAAGAAATGCTGCGCGTAGGAGATCATAGTCTGATCACGTGTAAAATTTTGGAACATCAGCTACATAAGTTGGCGGAACCCTTTCAGTTACTAAGATATGCTCTAATTCGTTACGGTATTCTCCTTTGGGATCCAATGGCCATCGGTGAGAGTGAGGCTTCCGAAATTGTGAGTTGCCATAGGAAGTTTCGATTATGATGATGAACTCGGTATCCTTCTTCTCGTTCCATTCTAATTTTCAATGCAGAATTTTTCAAGCGTTCTTCTGAGTTATATTTTCGCGTTGAAATGCCGATAGTGACCGTCTTCGTCTTGCGACGTCTTCTCCGAAAAACTTTTCCAAGTTCGAATCAAAAGCTTTGACTTCGTTTTTGCTATAGCTAGATGCTAGTGCATGAGTAATGACGACGGTCAAAGCCGTCATTGATCCACATCGTTTCAGCTGCAGTCGTCTGATCCGGATTGTTAATTGGTCGGTGGATTGATGTATACGCTGAAACTCGTTTTGACGGCAACCCTAATTCCGCCACAACCTCTACTACAGCGTGCTGCAAGAAACAGTTTTTCTGCGTAATAGAAATGTGAAATGATTAATGTCGTCTTGTCTCAGACAGATTGATGATGTTGACCCTATCCTCCTTGCGTAAATTACTCAATTTTTATAAAGGATTCGTATGCAAGTGCACGTGCGTCGCAAGTATAGATTGTTACCATAGACAGTTACAATTTTGGTAGCCTAGTCCGATCCCAGGATTTTTGGCAACCCACCATTACACTTTTCTTCCCAGAGCTGCCATATCGTGCGCTCACTCGAGATGGGGTGTTCAAGCGTAGCTAGCCAGTATTTTCCGATGTAGCCCGAAAAAGCTTAATTTTTGAAGTGGTTTTATTTCACCTACGATGTATTTCCCGGTCGCTTAATTGCAGGGTTTGGCCAGTCTGACTAGTATGAAGGAAGGCAAGCCATATTGTGCTGCAGAAACAAGAAGTTCATGAAACTCTGCGTGCCTTCGCGACTGATCAGGTGGAGATCCCTTAAGAAAATAGATATGTGAGTTTTGAAATGTAAATGGGATAAAGTTCTACGTAACTAGTCACGCACTGGGCAAGACTGATCTACTTCAACATGATGTTGGTTAGTAATAAATGGAAGATGAAATGGTGGAAGTAATTGAGATACTCTTGTATACACTCAAAAGCGCGCTAGTGCAGAACCGTCCGATAACCGCCTTTGTGAAATGAAAAATTGCATTTCTCAACGGTAAGGACTAATATTGCACAAACTCGAGAACAGTTTACCTAACCTCTTACAAAGCATGCATGCGCGGACGAGTATATTGGCGAAGCTGGAATTCTGCTATGTGCCCGTATAAAAAAAGCCCCCTGGTCGGTAAAATTGATTGTAAGCCAAACATCCCACTGGGCGCATAGGACACAGACACACAACGAGAAAGATCCCAAAGTGGAAACAGCTTTGCTCGCGCAGGAACATAAGACCTCAGCGCGCTAAATTTTCGATGCGTTTTATATTTATACTGAAATTTAATAGGAACCGTCAAGAGAGTGCCTCGCCATTACGCGTGACTTTGAGTCATATCATAAATTAATTTTTTGATCGAAGCAGGTACCCTCCTCTCCCATGTAGGACTCGATGTGGTTGATCTCGTGTAGCAACTGATAGATTATAAAGCAACCCGATGGTGAATGTTTGATAAGAGCTGTTCATTGTGTAATTACACTTCTAGACATTGAGTAATATTTACATGAGTTTTGAAAAAGTTCGCAAGAAAGAACACCTATACGGCAAGCATATTGTTTGACCAAGTAATCCGCAAGACTCGCATGTGACCTACAAGCATAACGGAGAGGATTTTGAAGTAGAAGTCACCATTCATAAGTAGCATCAATCACCAGCAAAATTATGAAAGCGTTTTGGATAAACGTCACTAATCTAAACATGAACTGGAGGGAGGATTGCGTCAAGACCATAGGTGACATAAGACAGTTTACAACACATTTTTTATGCGGGAGGTACAGTGCAAGTCTTTATGATCTCTGCGCATGGTCTCCAATTAAGCAGTTCTGTGGAGGACTTACAATAAACGAAATGAGCGTGAGCATATTGGTGATCACTTTGTACTTCACGCGACTAAAATTCAGGTTTCGCAATTCCTTCTAACGAATGAAGGATGTTTGGCTGATTGGGCAATGGCAACCTGATATTCCCAGACTTTGAAAAGACGAGCGCTGAAAGTTCGCTATATGAACACATTATATCATAAAAACATCGCTTTCGGCTCAAAAAAGCAGACAAGGAATCATGGAAATGTTTGGTTGACTAGACTGCATTTTATCTCAATACATTCAGACCCCGAAGAGTGCGAACCGCCAAACCGGCGCCCACTGTTTTATCAATCATTGATATTATGAATATTATTGCAACTTCTTTTCTCTTAGATAGCGACAAATGAAGAAGCGACCTCTTCTGCTGAACAAAGACTTTCCATTGCATTTTTTGCAATTGTTTGAAAGCTTAAATCTCTGGCTACTGTGCTACATGGTCGTTTTTTGGAAAGCTTTTTATAGCGCTGTAATTTCTCGTGGGACACAACTTCTTTTTTAGAATGATAAGTAAACTTTTAATAGCGTATATTACCACGTGTCCAGTGCTGTGCTTAATTTTCAAAAAAAAAAAAACTGTCTCCCTGCAGCGTAGCAGTCAAAATAAAATCGAGTTCCACATATGCGGATATCTGTTTTCGGCTAGTGCGTGAGGTGGGTATCTGCTGACCGTGAATTCCATACGGCATCCACCACTGATGGATCGATTGCGTTAAGGCGACTCACATATGGAGTACAATCTTTGTTATTTGAATAGAATTCCTTCTTCGTTCTGAATTAAACTGCAGGTGAAGTAATTGGCTTTGATACTACAAGATTTCTTCTACACAATCATATACTTTTCGTTGTTCCAGCGAAGTAGTATCAGGAGTGCGCGGACAGTGTGAAGCAAGATTCCTTATGTACTACAACTTTTTAGAAAAGCTTATAGCATATAGAAAGGCTTTTCGTAAAACGGCTACGCAGCCAGTATCCAAAGGTATGAACTTTCGAATGATTACTAGTAGAATGATTAACACCACCAATCCAACTATAAACCTCAGGGAGGAATTCCATGTTATCACTCGTGAAATGAGTCAGTATATATGGTAGCTGTTTCGATGGGTAAGGTGCAGTACGAGCCTATGTGATCTCCTTCCGGTGGTCTTCAATAGAATCATTCAGTGGAACACGTATACAAAGCGGTGAGCATTGAAAGTTGGCTTTGTGCCTGAAACAATTAGAAAGATCGAAACGTTTCGAAAACCAAAAAGGTGTTGAATGCCATATCTTCAATCTTTATTCTATAACAACATAATGCTACATTGCTGTAACATTGTCTCCGTCATTCTGCCCTCACGCATTAAGCGTGCAAAGTCCAGCTTTACAAAGTCCGTTCTTATTGCTTGAGCATTTGCTGTCGGGCTTGCATGTATTTCCGGACGTGTACACCAATGTTCCGACACGCGGTTTACTGAAAGCAAACTTTAGTTTAATTAACGAATTATTCGAAACTGCTTTGTTTTGTTTTACTTACGGTTGCGAGAAGACACATGCCGTCGACACACGATTTCCACAGTGAGCAATGTAGCAGCCGACGGCAGTGGCGTTTGCATTGATCATCTAAGCGTAGAATTATCAACAGAGTTGTTAATCGTAACTTTTAATCAAGTGAACGAACATTGGCGAAGTTGTACGGTGCTCTGTTCTCATTTAGTGAATTGTTGGCTGGCCACTTGACTTTAGCAGTCTCTATCCACGTCAAAATTGAGTTCATCAATGGATTTGAATGTTCCACTAGAGACGCTCCTGGCGCATAACTGAATTTCGAGACTAAGATGCATAAACTTAGCAGCCTCGAATCAGCGGTTATTCAAGAAAGATTTCACAGTGCTTATTCAAAGCTTACTAGTTGAAATTTATCGCATTTGGTTTTCCTGAAAACTTTGCGAATTTAGGACACTTCTGCACAGCTTCTTGAGCTATTGATTCCAGATCACAATCCCATTTCTGAAATGTCTGACATTTGCAATAACATTCTAATCGCTTTGTGTCGTATTCGATTGCAGTTTCGTGTAGAAGTGCTGCAGAGTGCATTTACGTTCCTATAATTTGAGTGAGAAAAAAATAACCAGCTGGTTCATGTCATTTGAAGATGACATTCCATACGGTTTGTAATATCCCAGCGCAACACTAGAACGGACGAGGTTCACGAGATTGAGAAGATTATCTCTGATTGAATCATGTAAAGTACCTCCATTACAGCCATGTGCTGAAACAGAAAATGACATGTAATTAGCATTTACAAACTAACGTGCACGACTCTTTTTGTAATAAGCAATAAAATGGGATAAAAAGAGAGTCTTAATGAAACTCTAAGACATGTGTCCTGCATTCGACTTCGTCATGCATTGCTTAAACCAATTAAATACACAACGGTCTTGACAATGACTCACGGTGGCTTATCGGAGCATCAAGCCAGCAATGCTATTTTCCCAAATAAGTCTGGCAGAATTTGCTCCACTCTCAGAACGGTGGAAGGCTTTGTAAGCCTGTGCCGTGGAATGTAATTAAAGACCACGAGTGTCTCGCAAGGCAGTCAAACCACTGCGCTACATGCGTGATGGACAATGAGAGAGAAAAATTGAAATTATACTTACGTGACTTATATGCGCACAGGCCACAGTGAAGAAGCTGAAAAATTTAACATCAGTCGAAATATGACTTATGACTGGTGGTGAAATATCAGAAGGTTAAACCCTTCTATATAGCAAACATTCCGACTCGGCGAATTCTTAGGTCTAAAAGCGCCATTTATGGTCGCGTAGTTTGTCGGTTCAATGTTTATATTGATATAATCAATAACAGTTAGCAATAGTTTTAGTGGATTCTCAACATCAGGTTGACACTAGGTCGATGTGAGGTCATTAAAAAGTCAGAAGCCTTCTCCTGAGATCACTGGAAGTTTGTCGGATTGAGATTGACATATTTTGGTAAGGAATCTGGCTTTTGTGATAGTGGTGATTACTATTATTAGCTTGCTTCTTTGATTCGAAGTCAATCGATCTATAGTAAAGGACGGTTTTTCAGATTGCTAATCTAGGGTAAAACTGCCCGTGGGAAAGACCAAAAACTCTGAGAACTTTGTGTGATCTTCATTCGTTCGAAGCCGTAAACGTATTTGTTATATGAAAGATGTGTTAGAACCTCAACATTTCTTTACGAAGACTAACCACTCAGACATCGGAGTTTTTATAGTCATTAATGATAACTGTGAAAGGTAACTGTAACTTACCGCAAAAGCTGAGAAAAACAAGAGTGACAAATGCGACATTTCGAAGAGAGCACCGCGTACAGTGACTGCCGATTTACTAGTGATTCCCAACTGCGGTGGCGATACGCCTGTTATTCAAATTCACATAGAATATTCTGTTTATCCGTTCGAATAAATTATGGCCGTTTCATGTAATACACTACACCCAATAGGATTTCTATAAAACACAACAGCTAACGATCATAGATCAGTTCACCATATAATTTATCTGCCAGACTAAATACGTATTTTCAGTATCGGGTATTCTATATTGTGTCTTCAAATTGATAAGATTTCAGGATCAAGTATGTTATCCGAAGACTAATAAACCCCCCCTCCTTCCCCTTTTTTCCCTTCCTTGGTAGACGAGTAGTTTTTTAATAAGAACGTTAGCAACAATTCCAAAGCTTAAATCGCTGTAGGAGACTCTCTCACAACGCTGTACCATTCAAGATGAATTTTATATTCCACACCGGCACGCGCTTCCGCTACTCCTTTGCTGGAGGCATGGAAAGCAGATGAGCGTTTAGAGGAAACTTGTAGTATTAAAGTCATTCGTTTTATTTAGAACTCCTTACATAGGAGAGAAAAAAATTCCCAAAATAAATATCAAAATTTGCACCTCACATGCGAGTCGCGCCAAAGGTTAGATGTATCCAGTCGCGGGGCGACTGTATCGATTCCGGCCGGCCGACACCAAGCCAACACTAGCGAAAAAGCACCGCCGATTCAGTGTAACTAATCATGATTTTTCTGTGCTACAACTGGATGCACAAAGGTTAATTGCAGAAAATCAGCATAGCCGATTTCGTTGTTTGATTTTAGAGAACTCTCCCATTTTTGCGGAAATGGAGGCGCATGGTCTGACTCGTCACCAGTTTTGGAGTAACAGTCATTTTGGTTGAAACAAAATGTCATTCACTTGCCAGAGTGCTTCATTTGTCTATGATATTTCGATTGAGGAATCTCCATGTCCCACCGGTGGAGAGTGAGCCATTGTAATTGTGAGTTATGAATGGTTTTCGGTCATCACGTAACCTCAAGATTTGCCTCTTACCCTGCTCGTCCAATTCTAGTCCACAAACCCAATGTGAAGTCCTTCCACGTGTTCTTCAAGATCCATTTTTCGCGTCGAAATATCGATATTGTAGTCTGAAAAATTCTGGTCTACTTTGAAAATCTTTTCAAGTCCGCATCAAAGCTCGAGTTCGCCTTCCAGTGATAGCCCTGCATATTGGTGCGTGAGTGAAGATGGTCAAAGCTATTATTGCCTACACATGTTCTGACTGCA
>JAHQIW010005552.1:0-19240 GCA_019055375.1 Parelaphostrongylus tenuis | reverse complement strand
TTCCGAAAGCGCATTCAGGTTGCTGCGAAGATATAGATGGAGTTTCGCACTCGGTGCACAACTTTCCTGTTAAGCTAGGGGCATGTTATGGCATCGCTGAATAGTCTTTTGTAACACTCTCCAACAAACGGTACCGAGGTAGTTAGGGTTCCAACACGGATGGTCTTTCTACAGACTTTCATTAATTATTTGGATGGGAGGAATATGAATGATCTGAAACTCAGGTTTTGGTTTCGAAAAATGACATCACAAGAGCACACTGAAGGAACAAAAAGCAATATCTGTGCACTTCGCACTCCCTTAGGCTTACTCTCCTTGGACCACTTGCTTAGTACCGCAGGTTTACTGGCAGTATAAGATCCGAATACAAATTTCTATATGATATGAACCAAGAATAGCAAAGTTTTATTCTTTGAGTATCATGATAGGAAAACCTAGGAATTTCTCCAACAAAAAGCGGAGTTCACGTATCTCAAATAGGTAAAAAAGATACACACGACATGCGCGGAGATTGAAAAATTCATATAATTTTTTTTTTGCTACAAACGCACATTGGAAGGCCTTTTTCTCAATCAACCGCCATCTTTGAAGATCTGTACAAAGAACTCCTTACTATCAAATGCACCTATCAAAGTTCTGGAAGAAGTGGAGAAGGTTTCTCCCCACAATGGTTAGGAAACAAATAGAATGGGCGTTCTTTGCGATTGTGCGACCTTTAGTTTTTGTGTCAAGGAAGACTACTTCAAACTCGACCGGGTGGTAATATATTTATAAAGTTATAAAGTTATGAAAACTGGAATCATCAAAAAACATCTATGCTATATCGGAGGGATACTGACGTTTACGAGCTTTTTTTGAGAACTCTCCTTTTTTTGAAATTTAAAATAGATGTGTGTTCTTCTGTTATTTGCATCATTGATACACACTGTTCAAAGCCCCCCTGCTTGAGAGCATCACTAGGAGCGGACCATTGCCCACGTCATGATGGCGATGGCATTCGGATTTGCTGAGACAAAAAGATATTGTGCTTAACCTAACTCACTCTTTAACGGAGTTCTTCAAATGCACACTAGCATTCGCACACAGGCGGGGTCTCGCTATCGTTTTCTACTACCATAGCAGAACAAGAAGCATTTACTCAGTACCGCTGTGTATTGGCGAACAAACTGGGAAACTTCCTAATCTTGCCCCGGCAGCATTTTGCCACAGTGCTGGAGTCATGGTCTACATGCGAGTGTCGATCTGTTCTGAAACCCTGCAAGAAAGCCATCGTACCCTCGCCGCTAGATCTAATTGGACATACGCTTGCAGCATACAACCTCCACTGGAACGTATTGGCTGGTACGAAATTCTCTGGGGACCCCTAATCCTCGTTTTGAAATAATCTTTATTCGCAGTTGTGTCAGGCATTATCGTGTGAATCGTATATAGGAAGTCTCTACTATTAAAAATACTCATGTCGCAACAATTCTTGTTAACAGGAGCAGACGGTCGACAGCGGAAGGGTCGTTTGATGGTTACTACCTGGGTTTTCAAGTTCAATGTCGGATGCAAAATTGGGTTGTAAATGGACAACGATTAATTACAATCGTGTAGCCATTTTACGGTAAAATACTTGTTTGCTAACTCACAGCTGTATACCTGCTTCATTGAGCGTGTGTTCTATTGCGGCTGTCACAGTGACAATGTAGTGGCGTCAGACCTATCATTTTTGTTGGCCGAGTTGAAAAGTATTATAATGTTTCCATCCAGGAATTACCACACAACGACGGCTCATCAAACAAACATCTTCCGGGAAGCTGGTGCTATGCACGCGTTCTCATTCAGAAGCGCACACGGTCGGGACCGTGAGTTTTAACGGCTTGATTTTTAAGCCTAGAGACCTCAAACGATTTTCTCTTCGTGAGACCGGTTTTGTTGTAGAAGTTTACGAAATAACAGAAAAAGTACTTCAAGAACCTAGTCGAAGATCTCACTTTCCCTTCCAGGTAAACTTGCGATCGCTCGCTTACATTAATAGCCTCCGAAGTTTTTGCTGTTGGGAAAGCGAAAGTTGACCATGTATCCCAGTTTGCAACGAAGAAGACATACAAATGCTGCTTTGTCATGCATGGCGGAAACCTGCTGCCAAACACATGTGAATACAAAAATGCCTCGCGCGTGGACACATCGGACGCGAATCATTGACCCACGACCGAAGACAACAATGCGTTGAAAACGATGGGACGAAATAGGATCTTTATTTTTTTTAATCCAAACTCAGTGCTACTGGCTTAGTCAATTTAAACGAATACAAACTGCTACAGCTTCGTGATAGATTTCGTTTTCAGATTGTTTCCCCAGTGCTAACGTGAAACGAATGATTTTTTTTCAATGAACAATTTAGTCACAAGTGCGTATATATCGATAAGAGTGATGTTTAGGGTAGTTCCCTGGCACACTTAGCGACATGTCCTTTGTATAACACTGTAATTTCTAATGGTGGCGCGACTCAAGCGCATATAAAGATTGCTGAGTTTCAAGAACGCGTGCTGGAAAATTAATTTTAAAAAATCTAAAAAGAGAAAATATCAAAAACAGACAGAGTCTTCATAATAATTACTGGTGGTGCATGTAGTCGAGGACAATTTGTGTTCGTTCTGTGTCTAAGGGAGCTGTTGTAGAGGCTTCATGAAGAATGCACGTGGGTGTTGGTTGTGACCAAGTGTCTGTTTGCCGACGATCTGTGGGTGCGGTGAATTGCAATTTGATGCGCTGGTTGAGTGACCGATTAATATTTTTAATGTAAGTGGTGCTTTGGGGGAAAATAGAGAAAAATCTTTCACCATTACTACTCGATCTCTTAGCTAACCATGTCCTCTTCCCGTCATTAAGATTGAAAGAGAATGAATCTGTTGTTCCACTGTTCCCCCTTTCCGAAATCCGTCATGCTATATCGCCCCTGAAGAACAGAAAAGCCCCCGGTTTTCATACAGGATTAGACCACAACACCTGAAGAGCCTGCCGCGAGTTCTCATCAGACACTGGCTCGGCTCTTCACTCGCTAGTCTGTCAGAAGCCAAGGTTTCATTTGATGTAAAAACCGGCAAGACAGTGTTGCTGTTTCAAAAAGGGAGGACCTTTACTGCACATAGGCAATGGTTCGCCCAATCTGCTTACTTGCTGCCCGATGTCCCATAAAACTAAATCACGTCGACCTCGTCCTTACAAACGAGGGCTGAAAGGAACACATGACGATAGGCAGAGCCTTGCAAACAAGCAGGCCTTCTCGGAAAGGATTTAGAACGGATTTGAGTATCCATAGTTAACAATCCACATGATTACAAGACTCATTAAAAGTTCCCACGAGTAGTACAAAGTACCCCCCGCTATGCCCGTTACTTGTTATCGATTCAGCAAGAAAGCCTTTGATCCAGTAAAAATACAAAGCGATTATATAAGGTTGAGGACAGAAAGCCGAGGTGGCCTACCCTATCTCGATACATAATGATCCTTCGTGGGCTACATCCAAAGAGGTTGCACGACAACAAATCGGCTATTCTACAACAATAATTATTAATCCACTGTAGGAGAGAGGGGTCGGCAAAGGCTAGTACAAGTTTGTGGTTGCTGCCACGAGAGGAGAGAGTTGATTCGGCTGTCACCCCCAAAGCGTCAGCGCGAGAATCAGAATGGGGGGACGATACTGTGAGTGAAGCGGAATTGACGGTCGACAATCAACCCATCCTTCGTTTTTTTTTTCGCTGGTGGATAAATGTCCCTCATAACATCCAAGTCATCAGACAGTCGGAAAGAATGCTGATCAATTTCCTACAACGCCTTATGGTATGGATTAAGAAGAGGTCTTCAGCTAAATCTAGCCGAAAGTCGCCCGATGTTTCATGTGGGATAGCCCCATTTTCCGCTCGCGGAAGCGAAAATTTCCGGAATTTTCAGTTACGCCTACCTAGGTTGTGAAGTTAAAAATGATGATTGACCTAACTCCAGAGTGCGAGAGCAGGAAAAAGAGCTGCCTCCGGGGAACTTCTTAAGAGTTATTGCAAGTGTAGTGAGAGAGTATCACAAAAAAAACCCATGCGGATTCCGTGCCACTTTTTCGACTCGAAGACTTTCCCTGCCCTCACATATCACAGAAACTGGTCGCTACGTAAGCAGGATGAAAGATCACTGGCCGTTATCGAACTCGGCAGTCGAAGGTCGATGCTATGTATGTAATCCGCTGTAAATCTTGTAAACTAGGGACAAAGGATATTCAAAGAATCCGACCTAGAACGTCAAAAGATCGAAGATCAGAGACCGCCCGTTATTAACGCGCCTGGATATCGAAAATAAGGGTGGGCCAGGGACATGTGCTCGAGCATTTTAACGGCAACTGATGGAGACCACAATCCAATTAGGCCAAATACTTTCATCTTATTCTGACAGGGGGGGGGACAGGGGGCAAAATTTCACCAAACCAAGGTGCAGCTTGGTTGTCAATCCATCAAAATAACTCTTCCAACAACACTGAATAGCACATCGGCATTGGCTTCTAAGCACTCCTTCCCAGGTATTCACCACAGTTCAGTCATAGGAAAGCACAATGGTGAGCAATGTTGGAAAATTATTTTGCGCATATTGTGACTGAATCTGAGTTTGGTGACTTTTTTGTCAAAGTAACAGGCGTGTGGCTGACTGCGACGTGTGCAACCTGTTCTTTTTAGTACTTGAGAAGCCAGAACCGACGAAACGTCAGCTCACCGAGCAAATGTACTGTATCACAGCTTGGGCTCTGCTGACCAACGAAAGAACAGGAATGACTGAAGAATGTTGAGGCTGATCAATTGTCTGGTTTATAATGCAAACCTAGAATTTGCAGTGACTAGCAGTGACCACAGTTGCATCAGCAGTGCCGTTATCCACCAGCACACTGAACACTGATGCTATCACCGGTCCCCAGAGGGACATCAGATTTGGTGATCCTTACGCACAAGGTCGATTCCATCAACGATTTGTGTCGCAGAAAACCTCTAACCACTGCATCACACGCCCATAATATCGTAAGAAAGAACACTCTGTTCACTTTGATCACGTCTCACCCCAGAATCATCAAATTTGCTATATTGGTACTCACAACAAATCTGTGGCCTCGTTTTGTGTCTAAAGCTGATGTTCGATTAAAACACACCTACTAACATCTGCGATCTTCCTATTGCTTTTGGCAGGCAACTAAACGATTCAACTTATCTAGTAGTGGTAGTGGAGCGCTGACCGTGAGATTTGACGCGGGGAACTGCTGGGGGCGGGGTTCAAAAGTGTGCATATCATTCACCATTACTGGTGATTATGGTTGCAACTTTATCTCCTAGTAAAAGCGGATAAATAAAAGAATTGTCGTTAATTTCTTTACAACCATCTTCACTGATGCGGCAGGGGCTAGCGTGAAGTTTTCTCTATCAGGTTGAGGACAAAATTCCATTTAAAAAAGCCAGCATTACATGATAACCTATTTTCATACAAAAGTCCTTTTAGTGGTGTCTACAGATGTAATCTACCAGTGCACGTGCATCACAAAGCTTCCTTTATTTTTGATCCTACTATGACAATGTCTGCTGCAAAAGTGACATGGTAAATTATAGGTTTTGACCTGGACCAGTCGAAGTTTTAACATTTAATTTCGTGCACTATCGACTGATCACAAGAGGACGACAAAAAAAATTCTGGCTTCAAAGATATCACCTGTATCACCTGTCGCCCCGTTGATCATCGAGTGACTCGAGCGGGTACCAGCAACTCTTCCATTTTCCCCCATCAAGAGCAAGAGTAGCCCAGTGGGTCCTCTTCGCTCTAGGGATTCGCTGAGCATCATATCCTCCTTCCATCGCTTTTCGTGAAGAAATCGGACCAACGGGTCCAGTGGTCTTCCTTTAGAATGCTTGACGTCCCGAGGAATCCAGTCGGTAACGGCTCTCGTCCATCGGTTGTTGTTGAAGCGCATCACGTGTCCGGCCCACCTTATTTTCGATATCCTGGCGTGTAGAACGGCGTCTCTGATTTTCGATCGTTGACGTAGGTCGGAATTCGGATCCTTCTCTCATTTGCGAGAACACGGATACTCCTAGCATTCGACCTTTCGACTGCGCGTTCGATAACGCCAAGTGATCTTTCATCCTGCTTACGTAGCGACCAGGTTTCCTGCTGCATACGTAAGGGCAGGGATAATTGTCGAGTCGAAACAGGGGGCACGGAGTCGGATGTTCTTTGTCCTCTTCACTACATCTTCGATGCTCTTAAACGTTCCCCAAGCGCTCGTTTCCTCCTGCTCAACTCTGGAGCTAGGTCGTTCATCATGTTGATTTCACGACCTAGATAGACGTAACTGGAGCATTCGGAGATTGTCGTTCCGTTAGCGTGAATGGGGCATTCAGAACCCATCCGTTCCTCATGATACATCGTTTTCGTTAGATTTAGTTTGAAGACCAATCTTTCCACAGTCGTTATCGAAATCTGTCAACATTCGTTCCGCTTAGCTGATTTTGGTGTTATGAGAACGATATCGTCAGCAAAGCGAAGATGGTTTAATTGTCGACCGTCAATTTTCACTCCCATATCGTCCCATTCTAATGTTCGCATGACGTTTTGTAGGGTGGCAGTGAATAGTTTTGGCGATATTGTATCGCCTTGTCGAACCCCTCTTCTTACGTCAATGGTGATATTGTTGTAGAATGGAGATATTTTGGTCGTGAAATCTTTATAAAGCTCACGAAGGATCATTATGTACCGAAGTAGGGACGCCCTGGTTATCCAGAGCCTCTATAACCGCTTCTGTTTCCACTGAATCAAAGGCTTTCTTCATATCGATGAAAGTGAGACAGAGTGGTTGCTTGTACTCTCGTGAAACTTCAATGAGTCTTGTAATCGTGTGGATGTGGTCCTATGGTACTAATCCTTTTCGGAACCCTGCTTGCTTCGCATGGCTGTCCTTCGTCCAGTGTTCTGTCAATCCTGTTTAGGATGACTCGAGTAAAGAGTTTATAGACAACGCACAGCAAGCAGATTGAGCGATAATTGCCTATGATCGTGAAGGTCTCCCTTTTTGAGCAACAATACTGTCTTGCTGGTTTTCCATTGAATAGAGACCTTGCATTCCGACAGGTAGCGAGTGAAGAGCCGAGTCAAGGTGTTGATGAGAACTGGCGGCAGGTTCTTCAGGATGTTTCTGATCTAATCCTGTCTGACCGGGTGTTGTTCTGTTCTTCACCGACGATATAGCATGTCGGATTTCGGAAGGAGGACCGGTGGAACGACATATTCGTCCTCTTTCAATTTATATGACGGTAAGAGGACATGGCTAGCGAAGAGATCCGAGTAGTATTGGTGGATGATTTTCTCCATAGCCCTTCTCGAAGCTGTAAGTGTCCCGTCAGGGTATCGGAGTGCAATCATCTTGGTCTTATAGTTGGCGAAGCCTTCGCTGGGCTTTGCGAATGCTCTTCCCAGCTTCTGCAGCTTCTGCCATAACTGCTGCTTTCTCTCTTTGAGGTCTTCTTTTATCGCTTCTCTGCAGCGTTTCGCAAGTTCGGACGTAAGGTTTCGGTTGCCTGTAGCTCGTGCGATTCCACGTTGACGTATCAGCTCGAGTGTCTGCGGAGACAAGCGTCTCTTCGTGACCTTAGAACTCTCGGCTTTCTTAGCGCTAACGTGAAGATATTCAACGAGTCGATCGTATTCTTCGTCGCTGTTGTCGACAACGGTATTCTCTCAAGAGCCGACTAATGATTTGAATACATCCCAGTTATGGCTAGTTCTGGGACTTCGTTGTTTGAAGTTTAGCGGCTTCTCTGCTCTCCTCGAAAATCGGAACGTTGCGCGAAGGAGGCGATGGTCTGATTCCGTGTAGAACTTAGGAACAACAGCGATATCGGTCAGGCAGAAACCTTTCGATTTACTAAGATGTGATCTATTTCGTTATGGTACTCTTCATTGGAGAGACTCCCACGTCCATCGCTGAGAAAGAGGCTTTCGGAACTTGCGAGATACCATGGATGGTTTTGGGTCGTCATGATAAATTCAGATAGCCTCTCACCCTGTTTCATTCTATTCTAGTCCGTGGCTCCTATGTGACGTCCTTCAGACGTTCTTCTAGGTCCAATTTTTGCGTTGAAATCTCGCGACAATGACCTTGAAAAATGTACGATCTTCTCTGAAGGGTTTTTCGAGATCCATATAGAACGCTTCGACTTCGTCTTCGTCATAGCTTGATGTTGCTGCCGTAAGCAACAAAGATGGTCAGAGCCGGCATAGAAAACACATCGTTTTAAACCGTAGTCGTCCGATACGGATTGTTAGTTTTTTCAAACACAAATCAATGCTCACGGTCAAATTCGATTTGACGAGGAAGCCAAGACGCCGCCGACACCTCACAGATATAAACCAATTTAAAAAAGTTGTTCGTTGAAGTTTCTATGGTTGACTGACAGATTATGAAATAAATACACACATATATATATATACATGTATCTATATCTGTCTATAAATATATATATATATATATATATATATCCTAATGTAGCCCTACTTAGCCTACAAAGACTTTCTTACCAGTGGTTATTTGCAGACTCGTCAGGAAAAGAGCCAAATAAAACTTTAATGAAGACTTCGATGAATAAGCACTTTGCAATCCAGTTCGCTCTAAACGAATCTCCTCCTGGACTACCAACTTCGAGTAACAATCGAAAAACTCTCTCAGTTTAATAGTTAGTGTAATTCGGGCCGTTTTCGCCCTCTTCAGTGAGACAATCTGCGTCATTCCAAGAAGACCTGTAAAATGATCTCGTCCGAACGATGTCGTTTTATGGACAACTATGTTCAAATTAGCATCAACACTTCCTTTCGTGACTAGAGAATATTATAGAATTTCAGTATTTGGAATAGCCGTTGATCATAAGAACTCCAAAAAAAAAAACGTCTTGCTCGTCAAACTGTACCTCTAAGAATAGGTATGGCACAAGGAAAAAGAAGCCACGTCGTCATGAGAATGTTAAGCTTACGCTCATGTTTGACTTTTGAATTGAAGATAAACTCAGAATTTTTTGAAACTGTTCTTCCATATAAAAACTCTTTTGATTTCGTTATCAGCAAAGCTCTGATCATAGACACATTTGGCTATTTCGTATTTTGTTGCGCATCCAAATCGCCAAATTTCAGTACCATCGTATAGTTTCTGTAAGTATTGGCAGACGATGACTGCAACATTTCTCGTATAAGGCCACTCAAACTTATATCTGATTGACTCTCTAAGGACAATGGTAAATCCTGTTCAGAGTCTTTCCGAGTCATGTGCGAATAGATTATGGAGTATCCACCACTGGTGATGATATAATACATCTGATCATGTCATTTGAACAACATTTTCTTCGCCAAAAGCGATGTAATCATTTGTGCCCATTATTGCAGGAACCAAAAGCTATTAATAAGTAGTGGAGAAATTGACTGAAACCTGATTTTTTGTTCAATAGCTTCAGTTTGAGGATATGTTTTCTTTGTTCTAACTGTTTTCTTCCCAATTCTATTAGTGAAGTCAATCATTAAGTCTTCAATTTTGCTGTTCAGTGATAATTCGTTTAATGAGCGTGTTCAAGCTATTCTACGAGAATGAGTTTAGCATGTTCGTGAAGGTGGCATGGTTATATCATCGGTAGTGACAAAGCATCATTGAAGGCAAAGTTATCAGTTGCAGGTATGGTTCATAGTAAGCGACAGACATTCAAGGTGTCAAATTTTGGTGATTCTGTGAAAAAGCCGCTCACTCTGAAATTCAAACTGAAACCGTGATTGTCTTAAGCACGTATTCGTAGCATATCTGGAGTGCTTAAACCCCAATGGTGCAACTCAAGTCGGTCACTCAGCGCGTGAGAACCTGATCGCACAGATGCTAGTTCAGATCTAAGGTTTTCTGAATTTCTGTTTGGAGGTGTAGATGAGAAGTGTTCAGAGCTTTGTTGAATTGGGATATACCTAATCAGTGAAGAGCACAGAAAGCTTTCAAGCAACTACAGTACTCTACTGCAAAAATGATTTAATGAAACATCGAAACGAACATCTAGTAGAAACAATGCTGACATTTCTAGGCTTCACCGATTCACAAATGCATGTCGTTAAGGTAATCACGTATCCAAAAAAATTTCTCCGACCCCAATTTCCAGGTGGTTGACTTGAAATATTCCTGACGCTAGACTGATGGACGCAAGTGCATGAGTTTCACTTTTCTCTTAACTCTTTCACAAAAAATGTTTCTTCCTATCTTTTGAGGAAAATGTGATTATTCGCTGAACTACTGCAGCTGCGAGTTGAACGATATTTTAGATGTGAGATTGATGGAGAAATTGCTTGCATTGGAGGAGATTTCAAGGGCTCAAAATTCAAAAAAATCAGGTGGCATAAGATTCAGATTACACCTAGTAGTCTGCATTCCTCCTATCCAAGCGATTATCATATACTTATGATTCATAAAAACCATAATTGCTTTTTTTCGTTAATTATCTAGTCGACAAAAATGTGCTTCTCTCGAGTTCGTAGTGCCAACCTAAAACAGCCACCAGTTTTGAACGGCAAAGCTGGGCAAAATTCAGAGCTCTGACTTTGAGAAAAACACCCACCTATCATGATGCATCCATCTGTTATTTCTCTTCGACTAATTCTTGAACGTTGTGTTCCATAAGTGCCGATTCAAATTTTGATGGAATAGCGAGAGCACCTTCAGAATCACTCATCAGTGCTTTTTCATCATTAGAAAGATCTGCAATAATATTTTCTCGATAAAGTCTTGTCTTGATGATGAACGTGAATATGAAAGTCTTTAACCAGGTCTTCAATTAAGTGACTAATGACTATGAAGTGACTAATGAAGTGACTATCTAAATCCTAATCTACTACTTGCTCCTCCATTAATTTCTAATAATTTTGAATTTACGAACCAGTTCTTTCCTCAGAATGTGAGTACGCAATGCATATTTTTTCTTACCGATTTGGCTTCTGACGATTTTATTCATTTCAATTTAAGTTGGTTATATTAGCTCGAATAAATATTAACCCGTTGTTAAGTGCATATTTTGCAATGGTTACAATTATGTGCAGCAATAATACAGGACTGCGGATCATTTGTACTCAGGTACTGCAACAGAAATATTTAGAGAAAATTTGACCTGGAAAATCGCGAAATGGTCCCGTTTGAATAGAAAATAGTGTTATACTAGCGAACAATCAGTGTCGTGGAAGGTACTGATCGTTTTCGGAGTGAGGTGCGGACGAGTTTCGCTGCCATGGAAAGCCAACGCAAATTTGAACACAATCCATTGGACAGTTGCAAAAAAGCAAGTGTCGGTGGAGTGAGTCGGGCTTGCACCTGAGTGGTCCGAAAAGCGGCACCTACGGCGCCGACAAGGAGATCCACTTTCGGGCGATCCTAGCCACTTCTTCGAAGGAATGGTCCACCCCTAAAGTACTGTAAGTGCGTCTTTTCATACGTTTTTTTTCTGTACTTTGGCTTTATTTTTTCTAAGTCGTTTTGAATGTTCATAAAATTGAGATAAAATATCTGAGTATCGTACTTGGCTGATTTCGATTCTGCCTTGAATTCTTGACTGTGGCCAGATTTTCATGACCACTACGTAATTCACCATAGTAAATGATTTCATGGATTCGTCACAATCATCTATTTTGATTTTGTTGTAGTTGATCCAAGTATCTAGCGGCGGCAACTGAAGTCGTGGCATCTTTATGAAGACTGCAACTCAGTAGTCCTTATCAGGTGCGCTAGAGCAGACTTACAGGTATCAATTTATCAAACATTTGTCATTCTCTCCCTACTCGATATACCGTGCTACTACAGCACACATCTGAACTTCTTCATGCAAAAAACTGAGTAACAATGGTTCCAATTTCTCAAGGCGTTCTTCTATCCCCACTTGTCATTTTTAAAGTCGTTGTTAACGCACTGCACGTGGCAAAATCTTAATGTTGTGACCTCTGTATTTGAGTTTGAGTCTAATAGAAATACATCTGCAAATTATTTTGTTCCGCCATAAGTCATCAAAATGCCTGCATAATTTTCGGTTTTCTTTTTACTGAGTATGCAAGCATGCAAAGTTGCTATTCAACTACCAGTAATTCCGAGCCAGTGTGTGAACAAACTATTTTTAGGTTCAAACCAGTATGGTATACATTTTGTATAAATATTACGCGGAATTAAGACGTATAAGGAGGCGTGTGATAAAAATCATTTTCAAAATAATCTTGTGGAGATCGCATCATTTCTAGAAGCCGACAAGAACTTGAAATGATTTTACTGCTGATAAGCTACAAAATTCTACATCCTGAACGTTTTTTCACAAATCGTAGTAATGCAAACAGAAAAAATGTTATGTTACTATCATGCATCTATTAATTTTCAAATCTGTAATAATCCGATTGCAATCGCATCACAGGTGTTTTACAATGTGTTACGTTAACCACTACTGTTTTCAGGTTCACGGACATACCGAGATTTGACACTTCAAACTCTCCTGAATAGCAATTTTGCTACGCCAACATTCAATGCCATGTGTGTTGTGACGTGGGTGATGATGAGATTGTCTGCTCCGTTTGCGCTACTGATAATAGCCAACGAGACCCTAAGGGTTATTCCGCCTTTTTCCTTTTGCAAGTTCGAGAATGGAATAGAAATTTATATAGAAACATTCTCGTACTAACGTCACTTTCTTAAGTGCCTACGCAGTACGGGGCATGTTCATGCGCCCATTTTGCGCCACAATACATAGCCAATCTATAGAAAAAAAGAGGTTGTTCAATGATTTTCTTGAAGTAGTTGCTGAACATTCTTTCCTTGTTTTTTTTAGGAGAGCTAGAGGAGCCTCACGGAAGTGTGAGACGTCATTAGTTGTCAGGGCCATGCGAATGCTAGGGTAATATGGTATAACGTGGTATTTTTCTCTTCTGTATTCGTGATGGTCTAGATAGTTAATCCTCGTAATTTGATTTTTTGGTAAAAGTAGTGAGCAGTTAATGTTGACGTGAAGTTCGTCTGTTATGACAAAATGTGTAGGACATTGACCATCTTTAAAGCCTATAATCTATGTGTTGCCCAATTACTGCGTAGATAATACATCTCGTCACTATCAAAAGAACTTCATGCAGTCGATGTCGAAATAAACGGGAGTGGAACACTTTGATTACTCGATGTGGATTTATTGTTGCAACAAAGTAGGTGCTGTCGTTCATTGATGAACTTTATCATAGAAAGGACTTCCTGCGTTGTATCGGAAAGCTGCATGATTCCCCACTAAAGTCGAAGATTTTAGGATATCGACACCCATTTTTTCCCAAACCTTTCTATTTCATTCTGAGAACATTCATCACTTCGTCAGCAAGGATAGGTAGGGAAGTGTTGTAGCATAGCGTAGAACTTCAGTAGTCTCAGAAGCTGCCGACATCTCCTTACCATTTCTCATCAATTACTGATTGAACTGCATTCAAATTGTTGGGCGCTTTATTACAACTTCTGATGCTTCTATGAAATATCCATTACGAAACTACAAGATGTGAAGATTGCGGGTTCCACCATAGGCTCGATCGCGCTGACTACCGCGCAAGCGACGGCTCGACGCTGCGTGCTATGTAGCTGTCTACAAAGGGTTATATGGAACCGAATGTCGCACCACTGAAAAATCGGTCTGTGACGGCGTGGGTGATTTTAATTGCTCCTGAAGTGAGGCGCGGATAAAATCAGCTATCATGGGAGTCTAACGAAAAAGTGCAAGAATTCCATTGGATTAGTCTAAGAGAACGCTGAGGATAACGCGTGGTGCTCACGGAAAGAAGGTAAGTTTTGTATTCGGAATATCTAACCAAAGTTTATTTAAACTTCTGCGCAGATTCGTTCTCATATATATCGTAAGATTTTGATTTCGGAGTCAATTCCATTTAGGCGCCAAGAAAAGACACAATTCTACTGAAGTGTTTCCTATAAACGTTGCTCTATCATATTGTCTCACAAGTTTTGGCACTTGAACAATAGACAGCAAACTCAATAATGAGATGTAATAAAATTACAAGATCTTGTTATCGTTCAACTGCGCATTTTTTGTGAATATTCTGGTAAACAACTTGTCTATACTTGCTTCAAGATGAAGCCGTTTGGGGAACAATTTCACTTGCTACACTTGCATCAATGGCACGCGGAAGAAAATGACAGTGAAGCAAGTAGAGCGCAAGATTATTGGAGCTTCCTGTGAATGGCCCACGAGCGAGTGATCATCTGGAGTTTCCTCCAGCTCTGAACTTCGCAAACCACTTTCTAGCCGTTTTTCAGCAAACGTATCGTTACTCCATTAATCTGACGCCGCTTGATTAACATTTTCCCTTTTGCGCCATTCAAGCATGAGTAGCAAGCGGATTTGCTCCCAAAACAGCTCTATCTAAAGATTTGGGCAAGCTCTATACCAAAGTATCCGCAAGAAATTGGGAATTAGTATGATACCAAAGTCATCTAATTTCAGTTACTTCTAGTTGATAAATTTCGTGTCTATTGCCCTAATACTAGGAATTATGGAATGACTTTGTAGTAGAAAGAGTACTCAGATGTCCTAGAAATCCATTTTCTTCAACGCTAAGACCACATCTCTGAGACAACGACGCATTTTCAACCTTTTTTCCATTCTTGTTTCAATACTGTGTTGAAATTATATTTTGAGAACACACTTTGTACTTTGCGCGGCCTTTGAAAGAATATTACATGCACATTTTTCAGTATGCACCTGAAGAAGTGGTGGGAAGACAGCCCATCGATTGAATTGAGAGATTTGAAGGTTTATTTCCCACTCAAAAATGCGGTATTCTAAATGGCATTCACACTGTTTTATTATCCACATCTAACTCTTGGTCTCTTCTATCATAATCGATCATTTACTGATGACAAACTCGTCTTTAGAGGCACCGAAATCTTTCAGACTTACCTAATTTTGTGTTTGAAAAAACCGTTATATTGGAAAAGCGCGATGGTTTGTTGCCATTTCCCTTGATAAACACGTCAAAACATACTATATGCTCTCATATCTTAGAGCATACAAAGTATTTTATTGCCTTAGAACGTACTTAAACATTAATACCATACCTCAAGACATACGTGTCAACGTCTGCTACTCTATTTGCGTTGCTACACACTAAGAAGGCCCTTTCAGAAAACATTAACTGTTGAAATTATCGAGATTCAAGCTTTCAAGGAGTAACTGGATATCTAGAGTGAAAGTTGAGCGAGAAAGCGTTTAGAATTTTTTATGTTTCTGAAGATACACGAATAGGTAACTGATACTGGAAGTAAGACCTGTTTATAACTGAGCTCTCACACCACTTTTCATTACACATTGTGTTCGTCACATAAGGTGAAGGAGTATAACAACCAAAGTTGGTGATACCCTTTTCGCCATGTTCACGTATGAACTGTCTGATAGAACGTTTTGAACCTTTTTTAGAGGTCTGATATGGCGATTTTGCTGGTATAAGTACGTTCCGGCTTTCTCGAATCTCTCATCAAAGCTACATGCCTTCGTCTCGCCCTTACTACTGATAAAAGTGGTGCTGGAAATGTATCAGCGTGAAAAAGTAAAATATCTTTTTATTTTGCGTTCTAGAATGACTTACAGTCGATGGTTTACTGCTATTACAAAGCATATAACAATGCCTTCCAATCGACTATGGTTGACACCACGCTCAAAATTCAGTTGAGCTTAATAGAATTTTTGAGCCTCCCAATCACTCTAGACTACGTCATCAAGTGATCCTTACACTTCGTCTAGAGTGATATAACTTTGGCGTCGCTGATTCGTAGGGCATGTGATACTGATGAGGCGTGTAAGAATGCTGAAACGTACATATACCAGTGAAAATGCCCTTTGAAACCTTAAATCTTTGAAGGGATCAAAACTTTTCATCAGACTATATTGAATTTACTAACAAGCTCTCAAACCTAGTCCATTTAAGGTACTGTCAACCAGATGTTTTGGCTTTTCCACTTATTCCCAACTATGAACATTATTCATTGCTGCAACCTGGAACAACGCCAATGTTTCAGCTAAGATCCCGCATCTTGGAAAAGGGCAAACTAGTTGCCTGCCAAAAAGTCGTTTTTTAAATTGATACTCAAGATTTCTATGCTATTTCATCTATACTTATTCCCATTTCAATCATATCTACCTTTAACTTCCCATTGACCTGCAAGTCTCTTTTACTTATTACTAAAAAAAAAATGAATATAATATATTGCTGAGTAATCGATATCATCGTCACCTTATGGTTTTGAAATCAAACATTATGACATAAACACATCGGTTTTGATATCATCCTTTCACTCTGTAAGGTATTTTGAAGTCATAGTGGCTGAGTATTTCATTACGATGAATAGTTTGCAATCATGAGCACATTCCGCATGACGCGATTACAATTCACAGAACTCGCAATGAGAAGTGAGGATTTTTAGGACAACTTGACGTCTTCTTAATATAACTACTTTCTTTAAAAGCCCCTTTTGTTTTGTTTTATTTTTCTTAGCAATGAGGTCATCTTAGAATCAAAATCTTGCCATATACTACCACAAAATTTTCTGCCAAATGAAAAAACGCACTCCGAAAGCAAAACGTCATATTTCACTTGTTTGGAATTACTTGCCATGCGTACTATGCGTATCTTTTCACAAACAAAGAATAGTATTGGAGTCAGAGTAAAAAGCCATCGATTGACTGCAAGGTTTTGAAAAAAATGGAAAAAAATTTCAGTTTCATCATAGACTATGTTTTTTTCGTAAGATGATCCATTATGTTTACATTTAAAGCGAATGTAGAATAAATCTTGTAGTACCATAATGACAAGTATCATGCCACAAGCAAATTATACTGTGCGATAGATATTAAAGCTTGTGAAACATAGTCCTATGCCCACTGTTACAGAGCACTAAAATGGCCAATGTAAAAAGTACACTCTCCTGCTAAAAGTTTGAAAATAATAGAAATCCCTTTCTGACCGAGGGTTCTAAGCAGGGAGCTGATAACAGAAATCGTTCAGCCATACTGATTATACCTTTTCATGAATATTATCGTAGAAGGAAACATAAATTTTCAGACAATGCTGTGTGACGTTTGGAAATGAGGCGAACTGTGTAAATTTGGAAGATACTGTTGGTACGCGCAGTGAACCTTGCAGCTTCGCTCCATGGCAAATAAAGTGGGTTGTTGGTTTTCTTTCATGAATGGTATAAGAAGCAAATAATAGTCAACTTGTTAGTTATTAAAAGTTGTCTACATTATATTTTCTCAAGATTAGGTTTTTTTCTTGAAATTATGCCGCCTACATTTTCTTTTTCTCTATAATCATTTTCACTGTATGCTGCAGTCTGTTGCTGTTTTATCAGAAATATGAGTTGATGGGTTTGGATTTATCCTCTTTGGTTTTTGAAATGAAAAGTTAAGACGTGCAATCGTCAAATGTGAAACGCGGTCTTAATTTCGCTGCCCACAGCGTTTTAAGGAGGTTATTGCAGAAAACAAGTGTTGTGTGGACGTTGCCGAGGTTCAAGTTGTCGAATAGCAATTGAAAGTTTGAAACAGAAACAAAGTGATTTTTCTTTAAAAGGTTGAAAAATGAATTACGATTCATTCGTTGTTTGATTCTTCAGTAGGAGCTTACAAAGAATATTGCATTGGCTTCATCATTATTGTCATCAACAGTTATTCACTAACCGAGGCAGCTGATGAACACAAACTTGACGTGTTTTACCATTAGTTGGAAGAGGTTATTCGCAGTGATAAAAAGTATTACAAGTTCGTTGTTGGAGACATTAATGCCAGATTAGGAATGGATAACGTGAGCGAGTACAGGATTGGAATACTTGGATTAAGAGAAAGAAACGAAAATGGAAACCGTCTCGCTGTACTGCTATCTGCGGCACGTCTCTTCCACGGGAATTTACACTTTCCAGAAGACAGAACACCGCCGCAGGACATGGGAGTCAGTTAAACGGCACGGCGTGTGCGATAATCGATCACATACCTACCAACAGAAGATGGTGTCTGCTAGACACAACCCTAGTGCCATCATTCTGCGCTGGGTCCGATCATCGCCTTCCTCAAGCAAAGATACGATACAGCCGAAAGCTGGAAAACAATTCATGTCGTAGATCAAGAAGAAGTCGTCAAACCGTTCACGACGAGACCATTCTAGACGAAATCCCATCCAGTCACGACTGGCACACTAAGGATGATCCGACCGAAGGCTGCGAGCTGCTTGTCAAAGGACTAGAAAGATGCGCCGAATCAGCTTCACTTACTCAATCCAGATGAGGCAATGGCATCCCCTCCACCACGAAGGTGTTGCTCGAAAAGCGAAGGAAGCCGAAGCTTGATCCAAATGTAACACATCTAGCTCGGTTGATATCAAGTACCAGCTGCAGAAGAGCTTTGCAGGAGGATCTACATTGGTAACCACAGAAGAAACTGTTAGAAGCAGCAAAAGAAAGATCTAGTCCGAACAAATGCCGTAGGAATCTGTATAGTTTTAGTGTTTCGCTGTCAGCGTTGATGAACGAAGATGGGATCACGAAAACTTCTCGCCATGATATGGAATTGATAACGGAAAACTACTACACTAATTTTTTCCGTTTCGCCATCCCCTTCTCGAACCCGTAATCCCCATTGAGGAAAAACCGCCTGGAATTCTGCCCTTTAAAGTTCAAGTTGCGATAAAAAGTATGGAAAAAGGCACGGCTCCAGGTCCTGATAACATTTCTTCCGATTTGCTGCGAGCCGGTGGCCACAATTTACGTGTATTTCTCACGGCACATGTGACATCTTACCTTCAAGAGGAAAAAGTTCCGGACCAGTGGAGGACGTCGCGCTCAGTCATCATCCATAAAAAGGGTGACCCAAGAGATCTTCCAAACTATCGTCCAGTCTGCTTGTTAAGCATACTTTACAAGCTTGTTAGGAAGAATATCCTTTTGAGCATATCAAGAACTTTGAATGAGGCTCAGCCAGTTGAACAAGCAGGATTCTGTAAAGGATTCTGCTGCATGGACCATATCCAAACCGTATCGAGAGTCATAGAAGTCTGTCGGGAATACCACCTGCTCTTAATCCTAACTCTCATCAACTATGGGAAAGCATTTGATAACATCGAAACAAACACAGACCTATCAGTGCTTGTCGATCAAGGAGTG